>LGRX02012688.1:0-27156 GCA_001247695.2 Cymbomonas tetramitiformis
GGCTCTTGTCCCTCACGTACAGCTCGAACTCCCTGGATGCAGGTAGACGTAGTCGAGAATCGACTGCTAGCAAGAAGCCGTCCAGGTCGGCGACATCCTTCTCATTGAGAGCCATACTGGTGATGTCACCAACGACCACCATAGAGTACTGAAGTCCAAGGAGGGGAGCTAGTCGTAACATCTTGGCGCGACCCAGCGTAAACAAATGACGAAAGTCGACCACGTGAAGCCGCTCGTTGCGCATCTTGCCAAGGAGCCAGAGGATGTACACGTACGGATCTACCTCGTTCACCACATGAGGCGCAAGCTTCACCTCGTCCGCCGTCCGACCAGATTCCAGGAAATCCTTGAACTCTGCATCGAATGGCAGGGTACCCGGGTACGGGAAACTTATGTCGCCCACAAGGTAAAGGATACCACTTGCAGAACCCTGTAAGTACACCAAAAATACAAATAGTGTACATGTTATAAAACAAATATATACATACCAAATATGTCAATGTACACCTACAATACCACAGGGTTAGCTGCGTCCCCTGCCCCCGTGGATGGACTGTACACTTCGGCTAGTCCGAGTCTATGTAAAGCTACACTGATAACCCGAACCAACCGGTGATGCTCGGGGGAGTCGGTGTTTCTAGACTGCTTCAGGTCTTCGTGCATCGCGGCCCCCACAAAGTGCTCCAGCTCCACGAGGACATGATTAGCTTTAATGCACCAGCCGGTGAGCGGCAGTCCCCTCACCCGCTGGTTGATCAACTCCTTGAGGTGCATGTCAAGGGCGTCAGGGACTGGACTGGCAACATCCGGGAGTCCGATAAATCTCGCAGCTTTCCTCAGGCTCCTATAAAAGTGTTTATGGAAATACTCAGTATTCACGGATACCTTGGGGCATGCATCCCCCGGGGCATGGGGCATACAGGACAAACATGGGACATGCATCCCCCGGTGCATGGGGCATACAGGGCAACCTTGGGGCATGCATCCCCCGGGGCATTGGAGATACAGGACATCCTTTAGGCATGCATATTCCGGGGCATGGGGCATACAGTGCATCCTTGGGGCATGCATCTGCTGGGGCATGGGGCATACAGGGCAACCTAAGGGGCATGCATCCCCTGGGGCATGGGCCCCACCGGGGCATTGGGCATACAGTTGTCGCGAACTTATGCACGAAGCGTCCACACCAAGCACAACCCTCTAGCCCTACTACTAGACAGTCTTACTTATTGTCAGTGCCTATACAACACAAGCTCGACTTTGCATATGTTTCCTTATATGACTGCACAGTTATCTTGCTACTGTGACTATACAAAATCTCAAAATTTTTGATATCTCTTTATCTCTTCTCACCACTTGTGCAAGCTCTTTTTCTCAACATGAAAAAGACTGTTAATTACAGTTCTGACGCAGTCGCACAAGGGCAAGTCCACAAATGTATATCTTTACAAGCATAAGAATACTGTATCTCATTAATTATCTCATAACACTGCTGTTTTCGCGGTCTCAAGCGAGTCCTGGTTATTCTCGGAATCACTGTTACGAAGGCAAAACAAAAACGAGCGTCTGCTCACTCTCACTACGCCGCCCTACTTATTCTCGCTATCTCCAAACAAGTGTAACACCCATCCGTATTTCCGTATCTCGTCACTGTCATAACTCCTCGCGCGTATCGTACTGCGCGTGTCACACGTTCGTCACAGAGACTGCTACAGCAAGTGTCACAACCCGGCTGAGGTACACGATAAGCCGTGGTTTGTGACAGCTGTCGCGAACTTATGCACGAAGCGTCCACACCAAGCACAACCCTCTAGCCCTACTACTAGACAGTCTTACTTATTGTCAGTGCCTATACAACACAAGCTCGACTTTGCATATGTTTCCTTATATGACTGCACAGTTATCTTGCTACTGTGACTATACAAAATCTCAAAATTTTTGATATCTCTTTATCTCTTCTCACCACTTGTGCAAGCTCTTTTTCTCAACATCCCCCATCTGTAGCTGCCACCGGTAGCACAGACATCAGACAAGAGCTTGCTCAGCATCTTCTGTCGTCACGCCATCCATCGCGAACTTGCCCATGCTGAAGGTAAACATACCCACTCCAGAAGCTTCTCCTCCTCGCAACATCCTGGCTCTTGTCAAAGGGTTGCGAAACACCATGACCCACATGCATCTTCTGCCAATAGGTCCATGCTCCAAATGCCCAATCACATGTAAACGTCCAGCGTGACACAGCTTACGAAAGTATTGTGCCCTGCTCTCTGTCATATCTGTCATGTAGTGCGATGGCACATGAATACAAGCCACCACTCGGCTGGCCAGTACTGCCAACGGCAACGCAATATCCAGCACTGCGAACCAGGGTGAAGTTACCACTGCGTCACACACCCCATACTTCTCCTTCCAGGCTCGATAATTGCCCGGTTGTAAAGCATTAAGGGCTTCGTGCCACTTCAACTGCGGATTCCAATCATTATTCATGACCTTCAGATGAGGCCACTCCAGTGACATAACCTTGCCAATGACACCTGTGCCAGCCCAAGGATCCCATACCTGTGTGATCTTCTCCCAAGTCACCTCGTGCGCCAAACGCCTGACCTCCTGAGGAACTGTCATCACCAACTCTAAGCCCCAATCCAGTTGACTGGCAATCTTCACCTGAGCTCTGCTCAGTTGTGTGACATCTCCTCTCTTCTGCACTTCCTCGGGGCTCATGGCCTGCACCGTGGACGTCTTGCGGAGACTTCTCGCGCGAGCGTGCTGTTCTGCACACTTCCTGCTCAAGATGGTACGATGGCCCTCATGCCAGAATCCTGGCATCACTTCTGTGATCACTCTGCTGAGCTCCTCCTGGCTTCCCCAGGCCACTCTGTCAGGAAGATCCCCCATGCTCCCTTCTCTGCTGAGCATCTGCCGCGAGCTCAGCGCCTGCCATGGGTCTTCACGTCCCGGCCTCACTGCACGATGCGGACCCACGTCTGCAGGCAACAATACCACATCTGATCCCAGCTTCTCTCTCAACTGCAACTCCATGGCCGCCATCTTGTCAACGATTGACGCGCTCACCTCGGCGGCAGCTGCCACCACAGTCCCACCTAAGCACTTGGGACATTGCCAGTCCCCTTCAGGTACTCCATCCAGCGCCGGATTCAGACACCACGTGTGATAACCACGGTTACAGGTGTCACACAGCAACATGGCTGCCTCCCCATCTGTCCGCATACACACCTCACACGCGAGATGCTTGCTGGGAATGGCTGCACTGCAGTCGTACTGGTCTTTCACTTGTAAGTGACATGGCGCAATATTTTGCACTGTGCTCTTCTCCCGCAGCTTCGTGCTGTCCTCCAACACTACCACTCCATCTCTTTGCACCTTGACTATCTTCAGGATGGCTGACTTGGTGGCCACCTCCATGCCAGAGCGCGGTTGTTGTCGTATATATACGAAATCGCCTGCCTTGAACTGGTGCGGCTTCGGCTCGTAACTGCCACTCCTCCTGTGCTCGTACCGTAAAGTGTCGCGGTGCTGAGCGATCTCCAGGTTGCACCCTGCATGTACCATGAGCCTCTTCACGATGGCGGCTCGCTGTAACAGATCATCAGCCAGTGTCTTCTCCTCCTGCTTCCCAAAGTCCAACTCGGGTCGAGCACGAAGATCCGGTGGCACCGTGGCTTCCTGAGCGAACAGCAAGGTGAATGGCGCCACTCCAGTGGACTGCTGCCTAGCTGCGTTGTAGCTGAGTACGAGTGACCAGAGCATCTCATCCCACTCGAAGTCCAGGCCCTTGTCGAGGGCCATCTTCTTGAAGCAAAACTTGAGGGTGCGTACCACCCGTTCAGTCAAGCCATTGCTCTCTGGGGAACTCGGTGAAGTCACTCTTCGGTCAATGAGACACTGCTCGCATAGAGCAGAGAACTCACCTTCAAACTCTGTGCCCCCATCCACCAAACATTCTGCAGGCGCCCCAAACACGGATAGGACATGATAGCGAAATGCGTTGGCGATGGTGGCGGCCTCCTTGTCGGGGATTGGAACGCACACGACGAATCGCGTGTAGTGCTCAATCATGACCAAGACGCGTTGGTTCCCAGCCTTCGTGATGCGTTTCGTGGGCCACGCTAAATCCAGGGACCAGCGATACATGAAGGACTTGATCTCCAGCGGCGTGAGATTCGCCTCCTCCCGTGCATAGTGCGTCTTCACCCTCTGGCAAGTCTGGCACTGAGTGACCACTGCTTGCACATCCTGTTTGATGCCTGCCCAGTAATGGCGTTGCCACAACAGGTTCAATGTCCGCCTGATGCCCCAATGGCCAGTCCTCTCATGGTACTCACGCACCAACTGAATCCTGTCACAGGGCTTGGGCACCAGCAGCTCCTTACCACTGCGTGACCATGTATAACTCGCCCATGAGCTCGTCCCAACGGTGACGCGCTGCCCTCTTCCTTACCCTGTGATATTCCTCCTTGGGCACCTCCACTCTTCCTCCTGACTTGATCCACGCGAGGCATAGCTCGTCCTCGTGTATATCGGGGTATCTTTCTCGGAATGACTCCTGGTTGGTTACGCTGGCTAGCATGGCAACCATTCTCGTAGTGTCGGGCAGCTTAGGCAGCCTCATCTCTTTCTCCTTTGTCACTGGTGCCCATTCTGGGGCTGAGCTCGTCTCTGCTGGCTTGCCTCCAGGTCTTGAAAAGGCCTGCTGGTGACGTGCCTCGTAGCCCGCGAGCTTCATGGAGGCCATCTTCCACTGCCTGCGGCGTGGAACTGCGTCGGCGGTGCCTAGCCCCTGCGTACCTTTCTGTCCTTGGCTGCACATGCGTTGCAGTCGCTCTTCCCAGTCCTGATGGCTGAGGCGTCGCGCGACTTGCTGGGTGTAGCCGCTGGAACTGGTGATCCACTCTGCTAGTTGGGCTCGCACCGGCTCAGCCGTGCCCTCGGAGGTGGCAGCCACCTTGGTGGCTTTCACGATGGGGATGGCAACTAGCGTGCCATGTTCCTTCTCCTCACTCTCCTCACTCATCGGCAGTTTGGTCGTGCTGACCTCGGCAATCGCATACAATAGCTCCATTGCTCTTCGGTCCATAGCAAGGCCAAGCACTCCTGCCAATTCTTCGTCTTTCATGCCATGTGCCGCGCGCAGCTCACCTGCGCTGTACCCCATGGCCACTGCCTTCTCATCCAGGTTAACCTCTCTGGTCTCCCCCACTTCATCATCATCTCCCTTCCTCACCACTGTGCCTGCGCGAGGCGCGCGAAAAGCACGAGAGTTTTGTGTCGCCAAGATGGTTGGCAATACTCTCATAGGCTCCCCTACAACGTTGGCGGTGTAGTGAGGCTTCCTGTCTCCTGTGACGACCCTGCGCGGCTTCCAGCCTCGCTGCAGAATATCGCGCACGTATCTGTCTGGTGGTCTGTCCACCCGCTCCATCACCAGATTGAACTGCTGATTCTGGAACAGATTGCTCCAATATGCTCGTAGACGATGCGCGTATGATCCCGCGCGCGCCGCGTCAAAGGACACCGGCTGGCCCACCACGCTGTTGATGATGGGGAACACCTCCTTCCTGATCTTCGAGTTCTCCTTGTGTGACAGCGGAGAAACGTTTTCCAGCACATATGCTGGCGGTCTCTGAGGCTGCAGCTGTTGCAGCGTGGAGAGGACTCGCACTGCCTGGTAGAACAGTCTGCTGTGCATGCCCTCCAGACCAGCCAGCTTGCCAGCTGGTGACAGGTCCTGGCATGGATATCCACACACCATGACCCACTGCTCTCCACTCAATGCCCCTGCATGTACAAGGTCAATGAGGCTGGTGTCTTCGATGTTGCTGGGCAGTTGCTCCAAGTGGGCTGCCTCGGCACGGAACAAGTCAGGATGACGGCGACTGAGCGCCATGCACCTGGCCCTGGCTACCGTCTGGCTGGACTTCGAGATGTCCTGGTAGAGGTACTTGTTAACCTTAACTCCGCAGCGCAAGAGCATCTCTAGTCCAGCACACAGGCCCCCACACGGCTCATAGCAGACCACGCCCTCTTCTCTGGCTTCCTGGAAGAAGCTCTTGTCAATCACTCTCGTGTCGATCTTCTTCGGCACTTTGAGCTTACCACCCTCCATGGTCTCGTCGCCGTATACCGCTGGTGAGCCTCCGGAATGCATACCCCTGATCGGCCGTACCTGGCTGAGGGCATCCCAGGCGACCCGAGTCAACCTGCCCGAGCACCTGGCCACTTCCGGGTGGTCAGTGTCAAACATGACCCCCTTGTTACACTCCAGCTCTTCTTGGTAGTGTACATCAAACAGTCGATGGACTGCACTGGTCCCCAGCTGCTCCCTGACCATGTTCTCGCAGTAGTTGGCCACCTGAGCTTCTGGGCTTACTTCGGGGCCAAGTGGTGGCTCCCTGGTCACTTCCCAGCAAATGGCGTCTGTGAAGCAGCGCGTTGGCCTCTCGGCACGCCCCGCTTCCCTGGCTCGGTCCCCTTCACGGTCCAAACGGGCACCAGTCTCGTCTGCGGTGCTGGGCAGTGGATACCTGGATGGCACATCCGCGTTCTCATTCTTCGGACCTGGTCGGTACTGGACCGTGAACTCAAACTCCTGGAGGCTGATGGCCCAGCGTAGGTGTTGACCTTGTAGGTCACCCTTCTCCATGAGTGTTGTGAGCGGCGAATGGTCGGTGATCAGCGTGAAGTGGACCCCGTGCAGGTACTGTCGTAATGTGCGGATGGCCCACACCACTGCCAGCATCTCACCCTGGAAGCTCGCGTACTGTCTCTCGGTTTTCGACAGCGAGCGGCTGATGACCACACAGATGTGTTCTACGCCATTCTCGTCCTTCTGCCCCAGCACTGCGCCAATGCCATGGTTGCTCCAGTCTGTGTAGAGGAAGATGGGCTTGCTGTAATCAATGGGCTTCAAACATCTCCCCGAACACAGGGCATCCTTCAATGCTTGTAATGCCTGGTCCTGATCCTTCCCCCAAGCTCCCTTGACATCCAACACTTCCTTTCTGAGCAGGTCGTTCAATGGTCGTGCCATCTCTGAGTAGTTGGGTCCCATGGGTTCCCCCACCAGACCTTTGTAGTAGTTTATGAGTCCAAGGATGGAGCGTACTCCAGTTTTGTCCTCGGGCTTGGGCAGCTCTTGGATGGCCTTGCACTTGATGTCCTGCGCGCCAATGGTGTTATAGCCGATGCGGTAGCCCAAGAAGTCCACCGTGGCTGACCCGAAGGTTGACTTGCCCGAATGCAGACGTATCCCTGCATCCCCCAAAGTGCGAAGCACGGCTTCCACATCCTTGATGTGCTGCTCAGCGGTGTCTGAGTATATGCACACGTCATCGACGTACGCCACCGTGCAGTGTTGCAGATGACGTAGCTCGTAGTCCATGATCCTGATGAAGGCTGCGGTTGCTCCAGCTGCTCCAAACGGCATGGATGTGTAGCGATAAAGCTGGTTGCCCCACCAGAACGCTGTCTTGTCCCTGTCCTCCTCAGTGGTCATGGGAATCTGGTGGAACGCCTTGGTCGCGTCCAGGGTAGTCTTGAACTTGGCCTTGGCCACGCGCTGGTAGAGCTCTTCTGGACGGTGTGGTAACGTATTATCCTTCAGCGACAACCGATTCGTAGATCGGAGGTCGACGCAGAATCTCGTCGAGGTCCACTGTCCAGTGTCGTGATCCTTCTTCCCTGCAACCACCACGTTGCTGGCGTGTCTGCAGTGCTGCGAAGCCGGCTCGATGAAGCCATATTCCAGAAGTTCCTTGCAGTGCAGGTCGATGATCTCCTGCTCTCCCGGGCTGTACTTCCTCGGTCGTTGGTAAGCTACCTTAGTCTCGTCCTTGAAAGGGATGGCGAAGGTCGCATGTGTCGCGCCCCCATGGTAGCCTTTGATGTCCTGCGGCTTGTTGGCGAAGCAGTAGCTGCACCTCCTTACCACGTTGCGCATCTCCTCCCAATTCTCCTCGGTGAACTCGGGATGTCCTCCAAAGGTGGCATTGAGCTCGGTGTCCAGCCACGCGGCCTCGTCCTTGGTGACCCTGGTCGTGCCCCCTGGCTGTAACGTGTCCAGCACCGTGTGCGGAAGCACCTCGTCCTGCTCTGCCACCATAGCCTCCCATCCGGTGTCCCATTGGCGCGAAGACCTCTGGTCTTCCCAGGCGGTCCTGGTAGATCTGATCGGCGAGCTCGAGCACGTGTCCATCGTCAGCACGCCCTGAGGCTCCCCAGGGGCCACGACGGCCACCCAAGCAGCCACCGCTAGCAGCAGCAAAAGTTTTAAAATTCTGCCGGTACCCACTGGTTTAACTGGAGGGTGAAGGGTCAGTATGCAAGTCAACATCTTCCACCCCCCTTGCATACGGCCCAGGCCTCCTCCTGCAGACACGTAGACCACCAGCGCCAAGACTGATATCACATAGACACAGTGCGCCACTCGGTAGCAAGCGGCAGTGAACTGCAGGCGCTGCAGTCGAGCGGCAAAGCGCGGCTTCTGCATGCGCCGCGGAACAGCGGCCAGCGTAGCCGGCCCGGCGGCCAAGATCCGCTGGGCGACCGCCAGCGCGCGACCCACCTGAGTCTCCAGCGCGGCGAATGTGCCACCATCTTGAACCGAGCCGGAGCATGGCAACCCATGGTGGACAATGTGGGCGCCAACCGTCAAGACGCACCCCAGAGTGCCGACCATGTGTGTGAAGTGCATGGCGAGCATGACGAGGCAGAACCGTATCAACGGCACGTACCACAGCCCACGCCGAGCGTGATGGAGCCCAGCTACCTCAAGAGCGCCCTTGGTCAACAGCAGTAGGTGCCTGGCCAGTGCCAACAGCACTCGGAGAGGCGCCTGTTGATGTGCCCATGGCTCGAGTGGCGTTGCGCGCACGGCCCACAACGCGCGTGCCATGGCTCTGCGGGGCGCCTCAGCGTGGAATGCCCAGCAGGCGACGACCTCACCAAGAAACCTGAATACCTCCATAGCCATCCATACTGCCATCACTGCAAAATGAGGCAGCTGCGGCCAACGCAAGCGCACGAACACCCCCACGAGCAGGAAGCACACCTGAGTGCGCTTCGCCCGCCTATCATTGGCGGGCTGCGTGCCCGGCTTTTCGCCGGGGCTGCTTCTCAGTGACGGGCGTGCCGGGCTGCAGCCTGCCCGGTGCCCCCTTGAAAAGGCCCCAGGGCGCTCTCCCTTCTCCTTTCCTCCCAGATCTCATCATAACTTTGGCGTCTCTGAGGAGCACGCGACGCGCCCATGCCGGCATGCCGACCGCGAGCCGTGTCCTGACGATGAGCGCCTTCCCTGGGGCTCGGAGATCTCCTCCTGCGCTGACCAACCCGTGGTGAACGCTGCTGTGCGGCACTCTCAGTTGGACTCTGCGGGCGCGCTGTAGGATGGCCTGAAGGTCGAGTGCCGACCTGCGCAACGAAGCCACTGGAACGCTCCGGGCTGCTGGGTGCTGTAGAGCTCGGGGTCGATGGCACGTATGAAACGGAGAAGTCCTGCTCTTGTGCAGCTGGAGGCACGGCTTCAGTCTGCTGCGTGCAGATGGAATGTGCCGGGGATCCCAGAATGTCGTTGATTGAATGGTGCTCAGGTCTCTGTGCCATGTTGCACTCCAAGCCCATGGTTGATATCCCGCCGAGAACTCGGCCAGAGTAGGGTGTCGGCGTGGTCGTGGCTTGCGTGCCACCACGACCATCAAGCCCCGGGCAGTCTGGCCCAAGCGTGCTCATTCCCGCTCCAATCCTCGCAGTTGCGCGGGCAGTACGAGGTCGCTCTTCATATTCTCTGATGATCGCCTGACGCGCCTGTATCGATTCCGAGAGAGCCGCCATGGTGAGGTGGTTTGCCGCGAGCTCGGCTTCCCCGTGCGCCAATCTGGCAGACAGCCCAACCAGTCTTTCACTGATGACCTCCACGCTGTCTTCATCCTCTGTCAGCGGCGACGGTGTTCTGGTGCGACCCGTGTGAGTGCTCACACCCTCAACAGCCGCGAGGTCGGATGAGTATCCTGAGATGCTGCCATCTTCCTCCTCACTTCCTGCATCCCCTCCCTCGATTGGGTCCAGGCACCTCATGAAGTCGTTTCGAAGACGCGCCTGCACCTCTGCCCGACGTGCCTCAGCCAGCAACGCCGGGCCCACCGAGGACGTGAACGCAGACAATGGTTCTCGGTGCATCACCGCCACCTTGTTCCAGGTCTCCCAGCTGCAGCAGTCAAACTTGCGCGTGCCTGAGGAGAGGTACTCCAAGGTGAACGCCATGCTGCTGGGCCCCTGCTCACTGTAGTAGCGATTGTCCTCAAAGAGGTAATACACGGCCTTGGACCGGGCGTTGGCACGGGTCTTGAAAACCCGTAGGGTGCCCTGCCGTGGGCCATCGCTCAAATGGCTTCTGGCGATCTCCAAGAGCTGAGTGCGATCAACCAGATGTGTCATATGTTTCTGCAAGGTGCCGAGGAGTCCTCCCGTGCAGCCTTTCGACTGCCCACCCAGAGGCAGAAACTCTTCCCTTCGTCCCACTCCTGCGGAGGAAGCGTACCGGTGCAGGGTCTGGTTGCTGAGTTGCTGCGTGTGCACCCCCCTTCCTCGCTGCGCGAAGGGCTTCCCGAGCTGGAACTCGATCTTGCCCATGAAGCAACGGTACTGGATGAGGAAGACCGTCTGTCCCTGCAGCGCCATGAACTCCGAGATCTCTCCCAGGTCCAGCCAGTTGGCTTCTCCAGCTGTGTTCTCGCTGCGAGTGGGCGACTCCGGCTCGTAGGTGCCCTGGAACACTGCAGCGTGGTAATCCAACATGGCAGGGTCGAAGACGCCGTTGGGCCAGGTTTGATGCCGTAAACGAAGCGGTGCTGAAGATGGTGGCGGTGCGGAGCCAGATGGCCCTGCCTCATCCCCCCTGACCGTCCTCGACGTCCTGAGAGTCTTGGATGTGCGCACTGGAGGGTTTCTTCTGGCCCCATAAGTGTCCAGCGCGTCCTGTGCTTGCTCCTCTGTCTTGCATGCTCCGAGCATCACTCTCGGGTTGTCCCCCAGATGCAGGTACTCCACGGCGGCAGCGTTCGTGCTAAACACCTCGCCACTGCCTCCTTCCCCATCTGTCACCGGGTAGAACTTCCCCACCTTGTCCGCTGCGTCTGACAGCGTGAGCTGCGGGATCACTTTCACATCCACGCCCTCCACACCAGTCACCTCCACGTCGTACCTCACCTTCAGACGAGCTCGAAGGTCAGCGATGTCCACTCGCTGTACATACTTTAGGTGCTGGTACTGCCAGCGCTGGTCCTTCTCATAGTAAAAAGGCAGCTGGAACTCGCCAGTCATCTTGCCCATGGGGTTCATGATGGTGACGCCTTCCATGGTGTGACGTACCATGCGCTCCATGAGATCCCATTGGGCGCGAGTGTGCTCGCTGAGTACGCAGAACTGGCGCGCCACCTTGTCCCACATGAGCTTGCCCGTCACGACTCCTGGGTACGTCTGATGGGTGTTGAGGACCTCCTGAACACTCGCCATCGTGTACCTTCCTGCCTCCCGATGGGCACCACAGTCAGGGAGTGGGACCTGGTCGTTGTCCTTCTTGCCGCTCGGCCTCGTGGTCCAGGTTTCTGAGGGTATCTTCGTCTCCTTGTCAACCTTCTGGTCCACCAACGTAAAGTCGGGCCACAGTAGCTCCGTCTCCAGGATGGTCTTGTATTCTCCACATCGCGGGAACTTGACCCGCACAAATCCTGCGTCCACACCACCTCCATCGCCCTCTTCGCAGAGTGTGCACAGACGAGCATAGCCCGTGCGGTCGATGTACAGGCGCTGCTGAGTCCAGCTGCTCTCCTTATCTTGGTGGTCCCACGGGTTCACTGCCATGCCCTCCCATGGCTGTACGCTGGCCAGCTTGAAGGCAGCTTCGCTCTCGGCCTCCTGCCTCAGCGTGAGGTCTGGATAGCGAGGGTCTGACTGAGTTGAGGTCAGGCTGGCTTGAGTGCGGGACTCCCTCGCATCTGGCTCTTCAGCACTGGACCACTCACCCCTGGTCGCCACATTGGCTTCCCGCTGGCTGCGTGATGATGCTTGTAGCATGCCCAGCATCTGGTCTGTCAAGGACGTACCAGGCGGAGGAGGTTCGTACGTTGCGTTCTCGGCGTGTAAGCTGACCCGCCCAGTGAGCTCGACTTGCATCATTGAGCTGGGTTTCAAGAAGCCTGCCTCCACCATGGACTGGCAGCGCGCCTCGAGCCTCTCCCTCTCATCCGAGTTGAACCTTCTCAGCCTCATCTCCTCTAGCCATGACGCCAGGCTCTCCATCAGCTCGGGGTGGTTTCGCGAGAATGCACAAGGTGCAGGCGAACACCTTTCCCCTGCGAGGGCCAGACGGTCCTCTCCCCTCGTGTCCAGGGACACTGCTTCACGTGGTGGTAGCTCGCAATCATCAAAAGCGGGGGCAAGAGTGCGCGCTGTCGCGGCCTCAACGTCGAAGATCTCGGTCGCCAGGCACACTCTCGGGTCTTCATTCCGCTTGCTCCTTGCATCGACGGGCGGCGTCAACTCGATCAATGGCAACGTGACCTTCTCCTTCATACCCAGTGACACCGCGGCCTCAGAAGTAGCAATGCCTCTGTAGAGGTCGATGGTCAACTTGAGGGCGTTCTTCAGGGGTCCAGTGCCCACCAAGAAGTCCCACGTCGTGTCATTGGTGTAGGTGACGAAGGCGTGGAGCCGATGCAGAGTCATGTACGGCGTGCCCGCAGCGAGAACCACATCCACGTAGCAGTACTTCGTGAATTCCGCAGGGCTGCCATCACATCTCGCCACCCTGGCCCCTGTCTCTGCATCAAAGATGGTCAAGCCCAACCTGTTGGCTGTCCTGATTGGGATAATGTTGCAGTTGGCCCCCGTGTCCAGGAGAAGCGCTTTGTACAACATAAGCAAGCCTCCAGAGGCCATCAGCGCCATCCCTTGTGCCAGAGACTCGTTCAGGAGCTTGCATACGGGCTGGACCTGCGCCATGGCAGTGAGCTGTTCCTCTGTAAGACCACTGAGCATCTTCTTCTTCAATAGCTCG
Organism: Cymbomonas tetramitiformis; assembly: GCA_001247695.2. NCBI lineage: Eukaryota > Viridiplantae > Chlorophyta > Pyramimonadophyceae > Pyramimonadales > Pyramimonadaceae > Cymbomonas > Cymbomonas tetramitiformis. The sequence goes on from LGRX02012688.1 coordinate 13,070, forward strand.
TACGCCTTGGTCTCCATGGTCCCTGCGTGCAGCTCCCCCCTCTCGCTGAAGTCTCTCACGCCGTAGCTCTCCTGGACGGTGGCAGCTGCAGCTGTTACACGCACCGTCGTCCTCTCCTTCCTGGGCTGCTCCACCATGTCCTCCGGCATCTCATCCAGAGGAATCTCTTCTTCGTCACTGTCGTCGCCCGACTCCATGCCCGGGCAGTCGTCATCCTCATCGCTGATGTCCTGGCAGTCTGCTGCTGAGGCTGTCGGCACGGGGAGCTGGTTGTTCTCAGCCAGTTCCACCAAGGTCTCCACACCCCTTGGAGCTGTTATGCGACCTTCTGCTACGAGTCCAGCAGCTAGCTTGCGGAAAGCTGCTCCCAGGCTCTTGATCACGGAGGCCATGAGCTGCACCTTCCTCTGCATCTCGTCCGCCGCAGGCGCCATGGGCACCTGTGCTTCTGCCTCGTACTCCTCGGGTGTCTTCACTGGGAAGCCCCTCATGCGCTGGGTGCTTCCCAGGGCTACTGCTGGAGCCGCCGTGAGTTCAGACTCCACACTCTTGCACAGCGTCTCGGGGAGTGCCCCCAGACCCAAGGTGTTGAGGGCGCTCGAGAGCTCCTCTTCGCCCATCTCCTCGGCCATGGCTGTGAGTAACTCGGTTGGAGGGCCAGACGACACTCCTACCCCTGCGCTGCCATGGTGGTGCGCGCATGTGTCGACGGTGTGCGTCTCCCTCTCCGCGACGTGCGCTGCGACTGGTTCCCCGTCGGAGCCCTCATCCTCGGACAGCACCTGCGACTTCACGCTGCCCGCACGACTGGCCGTCTTCCTAGCAGCCACCATGCCCTGGTACTCTGCTTTCAGCGCCTCGGGATTGCCAGTGGTGCTCTTCTGCTTGTCCTCCGGTGGCTGTTTGGCTCTGTACTTGTCCTTCTCTTCGTTGGACAGCTGCTGCCAGTCCGTCACCAGGATGCCCCAGTCAGAGTTCTTGAAGCGGTTCTTCAGGTTATACATGCGCAGAGCGGCGTTCTCCGCGTCCCACCACTTGCTGGAACCAAGCCTGCTTTCGTGGAATCCAGCAGGCATCTTGACGTGTTTATAACCACTCCTGCACTGCTCGGGATCGGACTCATGCCAGCCCCCTCCAAAGCAGCGCAAGCACTTGGGCTTGTCGTTCGTACGCACGCCCTCTGCTGGCGGTGGCGTCTTGTTGTAGGAGGCCTTCTTAGCTCTTTCGGCCACATTCACCTCCTTCTTCATCTTCTTAGAAGGTGATGCATCTACCTTCTTGCTGTTCTCTGGTTCGCCTGACTGTGCCACCTCAGAGGACTCAATCTTCTTGATCGAGTTCTTTATGGCCTTGAGGTCAAGGCCATGCTGTCGCGCCTCCCAGGTGGAGTACTGGCAGCCACATCGTCTGGTGATCTCCTGGAGGAAGGTGAGGATCCAAGACTCTGCATCGCCCTTGAGCTTGTCTTGAACCTCGACGATGGCCTCCAGGTCCTTCCAGGTCACCCGATTGGGTGGCGGGAACTGTGCCCTCAGTTGCTCCTTCACCCGCGTCTGGAAGATCTTGATGCGCAGGTTGTCTACGCAGTCCTCGATGAAGGTACGCAGCTCTTCATCGCTCAACACCTTCCCAGTGTTGAGCTGCATTTCCCTGCGTTGGCACATCTTCATGTAGGTCAGCCCATCCTGCCCCACCTCTTGTGGCTTCTGTGTCAACAGATCCACTTTCTCTTGAGTCCCTTTCATCATGAACTTCTTGTCAAGGGCAGCGATGAAGCCCCTGAGCGCGTAGAAGTACTGGGTATCACGGGTGCCATCACGTCCCGTCAAGCCTTTCAGGGAGGTTCCATCAGTCAGATATTCGTCGGAAACCTCCCCTTGGGTGTCTTGGTTCGTCACCGGCCTCGCTATCACCCACGTGGCGCCAGTGTTCATCTCATTGAAAGGGGGCCTAGCGCATGGGATGGTACCCTCGAGTGGGCCATGCTCGCTAGTGTCCTTCAGGACTCGGTCCATGTTGGAGGTCACTACCCCCCCTCTTTCATAGTTCTCGCGCCACCAGCTGAGAGCTTGTGAGTTCTCTCCAGCCAGACACGCAGGGATCATGTCCCACAGATATTCAAAGTCAGGGGGAGTCTCTCTCAGGGTCTTCATCTGAGCTTCGGTGAGGGTGCCAGCCCCGGACCTGAGCCTCTTCCTGACGTTGGCGTTGTGCTGCCGTACGAAATTCTCGCACATGTCGGCGAACTCCCTCAGGAACTTGGGCCGATCCTCTTCCTTGGTGCCCGTGTAGTTGGGCAGTGTACCAAGGTTGACACGAGCGTAGTCAGTATACTCCATGTCTTCTTCAAAGATTACTAATGGCTCCTGGGCTTGGGCTTGCAGTTGGACTGGTGCTTGTGCCTCAGGCTGTACTAGTGCTTGTGCCTCAGGCTGGCCACCGGCAGCCCCTTCCTCTCCCTCCAGCTCTGAGAAATGCTGGCTCACTCGTATCGCCCTCTGGGCACGCCTCTCTGCCCGTTGCTGTTCCTCGCGGTCAGCCTTGGATTCCGTTGCTACCTTTCTGGTGAAGAAGAAATACTGGTGTGAAGGCTCTTTTCACTCCACACTTCCCAGCTTACCAGTACGGATGAATCCGTCCCTGGCCTCACCTTTCAGTGCTTTGCTCTAAGTAGCAACCACTGCCAGCATAATTTCGTCCACGACTGGTGAGCAAGGTTCCATCTGTGACCCGGTCTTATATTGGCTCTCCCAGATGTCCAGCAGGGTTGCCTCTGTACTTAGTGTCTCTGGTCCACGCAGTAATTCAGTAGAACGCCAGCATGAGTCAGGTGACCACAAAGAATGCTGTCGTGAAGATGCCCACTGACAGTCCTGTTTCGCTCCACGCCTTCAGGCGTACCAGTACGGATGAATCCGTCCCTGGCTTTACCGTCTGGTGCTTTGCTCCAGCAGGATGTCACTTCCCGAAATAGCCCAGTACATAATTCTCAACGCTGCAATCATGTTCGTAAAATTAGCAACTGGTTCTGCTGTGACCGCTGTCGCTGTACTTCGCAAGACTGGTGAACTTCGAGTGTCGCAACAGCCTGCTTCACTCAACCTCTTCCAAGGCTTACCAGTACGGATATATCCGTCCCTGGCATCACCATTCAGAGGTCTCGTTCTTCAGGACTGCTGTTGAACTCTCAGCATTACAGACGACATGTCTGTAATAAGGCACATTTTTGTTTTGAAAAAGACTGTTAATTACAGTTCTGACGCAGTCGCACAAGGAGAAGTCCACAAATGTATATCTTTACAAGCATAAGAATACTGTATCTTATTAATTATCTCATAACACTGCTGTTTTCGCGGTCTTAAGCGAGTCCTGGTTATTCTCGGAATCACTGTTACGAAGGCAAAACAAAAATGAGCGTCTGCTCACTCTCACTACGCCGCCCTACTTATTCTCGCTATCTCCAAACAAGTGTAACACCCATCCGTATTTCCGTATCTCGTCACTGTCATAACTCCTCGCGCGTATCGTACTGCGCGTGTCATACGTTCGTCACAGAGACTGCTACAGCAAGTGTCACAACCCGGCTGAGGTACACGATAAGCCGTGGTTTGTGACACACAGCCAGCCGCCGCTCTCCCGTTCTCGCGCCTGCCGCATGCCGCTCCGCCGTGTCCAGCTCGTCCACGCCTCCGCCCGCCGGCCGCTGCTCATCCACGCTGGGGCCATTCGCCTGCCCCTTCGTCACGTTCAGCTCGTCCACGTCCCTGCCCACCGCACGGCGCTCACCTGTGTCACCGCTCAACATCCGCTGCACGTCCACGCCCCGCTCGTCCTCGCCCGCACCCATCACATCCCCGCTGGGAGGAGTCCGCCGTCTCTTTCCCGTCGTCCGCTGCTGCTCTGGGCCCGTCGCACCCGCACGCCCGGCGGCCGGTTGTCCAGGCGGAGGGTTGTCGTCAGCTGCAGACATCGTCATGGCCTGCCCGACCGTGCCTCTGCTCGCCGCATGCCGCCCACCATGGTTCCCCGTCTCGGCCACGTCCAGCATGCTCCCGTCCGCATCGATCTGCCGCCTCTCGCCCGCTCTGTCCTGCTGCGCCACCGCCGGCGCGCCCGCAAGCTCTGCGCCCTTATCGACCGCCGGTGGCGGCTGAATCCTCCGACGACCCGAGCAGGTCCCCGCAAGGCAGTGGGACCACAGCTCGCCCGTTGCGCTGACGCGCACACAGAAGTGGTTGCTGCGGTGCATCTCCCCTTCCCGGGAGGCACACGCTCGCCCATCAGGCCCGTTTACAAAGTACACCGAGGCTCCGCCCACCGCCAACGCCTTGGGGGCACCCCTCACGCGCGCTCCTTCATGGCCTCGCAGTCTCAACACCGCCTCCCGAGCCAGGAGCCCACCAACTTGACGTTGCGGGACGCCTGCACCAGCGCGGCTTGCTCCTCGCGGCACCGCACGAGCAGCTCCTGCCTGCACAGTGCGTCTGTCTCCCTCTCTGCCTCCTGCCGTAGCTCCGCCAGCTTCTCCATCCGCGCTTCCATCTCAGCCTCAACATCTGCCGCCGTGCCCGCGTTCACTCCAGCCCCAGCCTCCAGCAGCGCCCGAGCCGCACCCTCGTGCCCGAATGCCAGCGCCACCGTCAGCGCCGTGCGGCCCTCCCCGTCCTCTACGTCCACCTCCACACCCTTGCCCACAAGCTCCCTCACCATCTCCTCCATGCCCCTCTCCGCCGCCGTGTGGAGCGGCCGCCGCCCCGTGCCCGCGTTCACTCCAGCCCCCGCCTCCAGCAGCGCCCGAGCCGCAGCCTCCTGCCCGAATGCCAGCGCCACCGTCAGCGCCGTGCGGCCTTCACCGTCCTCCGCGTCCACCTCCGTGCTCTTCTCCACAAGCTCCCTCACCATCTCCTCCATGCCCCTCTCCGCCGCCGCGTGGATAAGCGGCCGCTGCCCCGTGCCCGCGTTCACTCCAGCCCCCGCCTCCAGCAGCGCCCGAGCCGCAGCCTCCTGCCCGAAAGCCAGTGCAACCGTCAGCGCCGTGCGGCCCTCCCCGTCCTCTGCATCCAACTCCGCGCCCTTCTCTAACAGCTCCCTCATCACCTCAACCAATCCAAACTCCGCCGCCGCAAACCATGCCCCGGGAAGCATCCTCAGCACCTCCACTCGTCCCAAATTCGCAGCCAAGTGCGCAGGCGTGCTGCCGTTATTGTCAGCATGGTTGAGGTCCGCGCCGGCATCCTGCAGCACCCTCAGCGCCTCCACGTGTCCCCCACCCGCAGCCGAGTGCGCAGGCGTGAAGCCGTAATTGTTGGCATGGCTCAGGTCCACGCCGGCACCCTGCATCCTCAGCGCCTCCACGTGTCCCCCACCCGCAGCCGAGTGCGCAGGCGTGCCGCCGTAATTGTCGCCATGGCTCAGGTCCACGCCGGCACCCTGCAGCATCCTCAGCGCCTCCACGTGTCCCTTATACGCAGCCAAGTGCGCAGGTGTGCGGCCGTCATTGTCGGCATGGCTGAGGTCCGCGGCTGGCTCCTCACAGATTTGCATCACCAAAGTGACTGCGTCACGCTCAGCGCCCAGCACCACGTGCACCTGTGTCACAAGTTCCCGCAGCACCCCACCGAACCCTCCCACCACAGCCTGGTGTGCGAGGGACGCGCCGCTCTCATCGACCACACTACGGAGGTCCGCGCCCGCCTCGATCAGCACTCGCATCACCTCCGGATGCCCCCGCTGCGCCGCATACCAAACCGGCGGGCGGTCCTGCCCATCAAGCGCACGAACACAATCCACGTGGCTGCCACAGATGTGCAGAATCTGCCGAGCAACCTCGGCGTGACCCCACCAAGCCGCCCAGTGCATCAGCGTGCGCTGATATTTCCGGCCGGTGTCCACGACGGCCGCCTCGTCCAGCAGCAAGGCACAAACGTCCATGTGGCCTCCCGTTGCGGCCTCCATCACAGGCATGTTGCCCGAGGCCGCTTCTGCCATGGGGCGGAATGGAGTCCTGCCTGGTGTCGGCTCCGTACACTGCCACGGCCGCGCCCCCTCAAAGTTGAATCGCATCTCGCCAATGAATTCAAAACAGCTCGCCGCAGGGAACACGGGGCTGCGCACGGCATCCCAAGCTTGAGGAATCTTCACCCATCCGGAGGTCTTCCCGGCTGCGACATACATTTCGTTCGCATCGCAGTCGAGCAGCATTCCAATTGTGATCGACTCATCCACCAAAGAGGCCGAAGCGCTGCGGAGAACCCTCGGGCCATCGCCAGGCTGAGATTCAGGCGAGAGCCGCATCATCGGAGGGCCGTGCCACGCCCCACTGCTGTGCAAGCCACTCGACCATGAATTGAACCCAACGTGGTGCCCCTGCTTGTTCAGCTCGCCCTGCCGGACATCTCGCTCCATGTTACGCCACTTCTTTAAGGCCTCAGCTTTGGGTAGATTATTCCAGCTATCGTTCTTGATCCCAGGCATGCTCCAACCGACACTGAAACCCAAACCAAGGATTTCCAAAGCATCACCACCAGAATTATCCAAAGGCTTGAGCTTCACCTCCACCTCATACCGGTAGCGGCCGGAGGATGGTGCCGCCGCTGGCACACCGACCACCCAATGATCATAATATTTGGCATCAGGAGCTGAAGTGATCGTATTGGTGCGGGCATCGATGCTGGCCGATCCTTGCGTGCTGAGGTGCCGCACCTCGGGCCGCAGCTTGGAGCGCATCTCGCGCCGCGCCCCCGCTGCCACCAGCGCCGCCGCCACCTGCGCGTGCCCGCTCTGCGCCGCGCAGAACAGCGGCGTGCGGCCCTCGTCGTCCCTCTGCTCCAGCAGCGCACCATCCGCAAGCCCTGTGCTCAGCATCTCCAGGATCTTGGACACTGCAAAATAGTCCCCATCTGCTGCGGCTGCGTGCAGCAGCGTGCCCCCGCTGCGCTTGGGCAGCGCACCACCCAGCAAGGCCCGCACGTTATTCAGCAGCAGATCACAGGCATGGCCGCCAGCGCCCGCCAGGTATCCCCCCTTGCAGCACCGCTCCGCCCACGCCACTACAAAAGCAGCCTCGGAAATGAACTCCACATCCTCCAGAAACAAGTCGACCAGAAAGTCCCGCACCACGTCCTCGTGCCGCAGGTCCACCTGCGCCCACTGCGATTGCAACAGCTGCTCCCTGGCTCTCCCGAGCGCCTTGTGCGCCCTGGCCCGATCCCTGGCACTCAGCTCCTCGCCCTGGCGACCATGTACTTGCCTCGCAGAGTCAGCAGGTAGCACCGCCGCCATGTCACGAGGTGCATCTGCAACGTGCTCAGGTGTTCCAACCTCCTTTGACCCCTTCACTCCTCCCTGCGTGGCAGCTCCCACTGGCTGCGGCGCATCGCCATATCGAGCCATCAGCTCCTGTTGCAGCAGCTCCTCCGTGAGCTCCTCAAGAGGCACTGCTGAAGCGTGGAGGATCTGGCGTAGGTTCGCACGAAGGCTCGCGGCACAGAGGTACTCCTGCACCGTCTTGTGGATGAAGGTCAGCATGCCGCCCTCGCACCGCACGGGCGCCGCCTTCTGCACCGTTTCCCGCAGCTCCCCGCCGTCCTGCAAGAAGGGGTCCCAGATGCTCTCCCACACTCAGGCCACCGACGCGCCACACCCACGCCGTGTCCCACAGAGGGCAAAGCGCCCCGGACGCGTGGCACCGTCCGGGTCACACCCCTGTACGCCCGCAGGCCACATCGGGGCTCAGTCCAGACCCGGCCCTCGCGCAGCGCCACACGGCCGTCTCGCCACAGGGCCTCGGCCCCGGAATGCTTCGCCCCCACCGGGCCCGGGGGGGACACCAGTCAGAAGGCACTACACCCAGCCGTGTCCAACACTCAGGTCACCGATGCGCCACACCCAAGCCGCAACCCACACTCATGCCATGCACCACACCCCTTGCCGTGCCCAACACTCAGGCCACCGATGCGCCACACCCCAAGCCACCAACCCACACTCATGCCATGCACCACACCCCTTGTCGTGTCCAACACTCAGGCCACCGATGCGCCACACCCAAGCCGTGCCCCGCACCCACGCCATGCGCCACATCCTGCCGGTCCCCCCACTCAGGCCACACACCGCACCCTTGTTGTGTCACACCCAAGCCATGCGCCACCCCAAGCCACCCCACACTCAAGCTGTACACACCTCCGCCGGGCCCCACACTCAGGCCATGCACCGCACCCTTGTTGTGTCCCACCCAAGCCATGCGCCACCCCAAGCCACCCCACACTCAAGCTGTACACACCTCCGCCGGGTCCCACACTCAGGCCACGCATCGCAACACTGCCGCGCCCCACACTCCAGCCAAGCAATGCACCACACCCCTTCCGAGCCCCACCCGCCGGCCGCACCACCCCCCCTCCGAGCCCCACACTCAGCCAAGCGTCACTCATCAGCAAGTCACAACACCCGGGAATGAATTTCCCACAAGGCAAGGCAGGCAAGCGAGGGGCGACGAGGGACAGACAGCACTCCAGGGAAGCAGGGGAGCGCGGGAGGGAGGAAGAGAAAGGCAGACGCAGGGGACGGAGGCATCATCGGGGTCGTTCCCAAGCGTGGCAGGGTGCTGGAATGTCCAGCCGCCTCGGGGGACAGGGGACAGGGGGACAGGGCAGACGCAGGGGGGAGAGAGGGACGAGGCGAGACGGGAGGCAGGCCGACGCACATGAGGCGGCCAGGCCGAGGAACAGAGGGGGAGCAACCAGCAGAGGCCAGCAGAAGCAAGCAGAGCAGGGCGACGAAGCACGAAGAGCATCTCAGAACAGAGCTGGACCAGGGCTAGGCCAAGGGACAAAGGGGCAACAAGCAGAAGCGAGCGGGGGGCAGCCGTGGCTCAAGGGAAGAAGATGGGCGGGGGGAGGAGAGCCGGCAAGCAGGAGGCTGCCATGGCTCGAGCAAAGGCGAGAGGGAAGGAGGAGGAGGCAAGCAGGGGGCTGCCGAGGCAAGAGGCAAGGGGGAGCAGAGAGCAACATGCCACAGACCAGGAGAGGGGGCAGAGAGACAGCAGCCAAGAGGGGAAGAGGGGGAGAGAGCCGGCAAGCAGGAGGCTGCACAAGGTTGGTGCAACACTGAACGGAGGGCCAAGCTGCCAAACGAAAAGCACGAGTGCATAAATTCAAGACAAAAGGGGGACACAGGGCGACGAAGCACAAAAAGCAAACAAGTACAGAACAGGCACAAGGACAACCTGGCCGCCCAAGGGGCGGGACGGGGGTGGCACTCCATTTAGCCGTGCAGCAGCCTTCAGTCCGGCTGCGCACGCGTACCAGGAGGGACCGCTTGGAGGCGGAGTGCCCTTCCCGACGCAGAGTCCAATGAACTCCGCACCGCTCTCCTGCCCTGCTAATACCGACCCGGAGGTCAGATACCAGAGACACAAAACGCCCCCAAATTGGGCTCCCAAGGCGGTTGCGGAAAAGGTTGTGGGTGGAGCTGCGGGAAGAAGGATTCTCGTCGCGCGGCTCCATCTTGTCCGACACGTTCAAGTGCAGACTCAAGTTCTAGTTCGAGTTCTGATTCCTAAAAAACAAAGACCAGCATGGCTGTCTCGAATGGTATGGACTTGTATCTTCTCATTTAATAAGAGAAGGGTTTCGTTTTGCCAAGCCGGCTTTCCCACTTGACCTGGGATGCGGGTTCTCTCAGAATCGGGCCCATAGATAAGGTTTATTAAATAGTTTAGTAATACCAGTGCCAGTTGCTCGATTAAGGTATAGGGGTGAGCATCTTTCTGGGGGTTAAACCAGTAATATTGGACTTGACTCAGATCATTTCTCATGACAATTTGTTTACCTGAAATCTCTGAGAATGATCGGGTCCAAAATTCACTTATCAACCCCTGGGAATCATGTTCAGCTAACGGGTACCACGTCTGTGTATTGATTTGCCCCCCATACAAATGCGCTAACGAATAAAAACGAGATTCAGCCCGTGCCGATTAATCGGGTGCGCAAGCGACTTTTATCGCGTTTACCCTTGGAACAAACAGCGCGGTTTCGGGTGATACCACCATCGGTGGAATTGCAACGACTGAAGGTGTAGGCTCCTCTAACCGCATCGGTGCCTATATCAACTATAAGAAGACTACCGCTACAATCCGTATCGAGATGAACGTTGGGCAAAATGCACAGCCTGTGCAGATGCGTATGATCATGTTCAAAGCGCGTCGATCAAATAACCCTTCGGGCACCTCGCCCTCTTGGGCTACATCGGGTTTCCTAGACAACGACGGGTCCTCTACCGGTCACGCTCAAACTGGAATAACGGTCTGGACCTAATGCAATTGGTCACCAATAAACGGTCTTGGGTGATCTACAGAGATACACAATTCATATCACAAGCGTACAATGATTTCCCGGGAGCGAGTGGTACTACAAATATCATTTACTCGCATTACCCGGCTGAAAAAGATGTCTAAGTAACAATGCCGCACTACGGCAAAGCGCATTTTCCTAATTCAGGAGCGCTAACTCCAGATGACCTCGATACTCGGTACACTGTAGTAATTTATGGCCACAGTCTTGGAAGGTCGTCAATCGTGGCGAATTCATACGAAGCCTCACTCCGCGGTACCACCAGCTTCACTGATGTGTAAAAGACGGCGATTAAATCCCTTTAACTCGGCGATTTTCGTAAATCTCGTCAAAACTGCTCGATCTTCTCCGAATCGTCATTCTGGTACCAATCTCTGGGATGCTTTCATCCGCGCGCGTGTTGTTGCTGCTACTCCTCCTGCTCCTCCCCCTCCTCCGGCGGCATCCCGCAGCCGGCATCCCGCAGAAACCTCAGCACCTCCTCGTGTCCCGAAAGACATGCAAAGAACGCAGGCGTGTAGCCGTCGTTGGAAGCATGGCTGAGGTCCGCGCCGGCACCCTGCAGCACCCTCAGCGCCTCCACGTGTCCTTCAGCCGCAGCCACGTGCGCAGGCGTGCAGCCGTCGTTGGCAGCATGGCTGAGGTCCGCGCCGGCACCCTGCAGCACCCTCAGCACCTCCGCGTGTCCCTTGTTCGCAGCCAAGTGCACAAGCGTCTCGCCGGTCGGAGTAGCATGGCTGAGGTCCGCGCTGGCACCCAGCAGCATCCTCAGCGCCTCCACGTGTCCCTCCTCCACAGCCAAGCGCGCAGGCGTCTCGCCGTCATCGGAAGCATGGCTGAGGTCCACGCCGGCATCCTGCAGCATCCTCAGCGCCTCCACGTGTCCCCCACCCGCAGCTGAGTGCGCAGGCGTGCGGCCGTACTTGTCAGCATGCCTGAGGTCCACGCCGGCATCCTGCAATGTCAATGTCAATGTCAGCTTTTGACGAAACGTGTGCATTGGAATCTCTTAAGCTCCACGCCCACGGGCCGCCCCGCCCGAATTTCGGGCCAAGACGAAGTTCCCTTGGTGGTGGGTATGGACGGGTGCCACCCCGCCCTAGAAGCTATGGCCGGTTGAGCGGTGCAAGGGGTGTTACCCCCAGGCATCAACCTCTGGGCCAGCGCCATGAGGGTTGCCCCTTTAGTGGTCGCAAGAGACAGGGACAGTATTCCCACTGCCCTCCTATCCAGGAGAGACAGACCGCACACGAACCGTGGGGGGCCGGGTGGTGTACCCATGGCCGGAGCCTGAACCCAGTGCAGACATTCTCCGAAACAGCCATGACGTTCCCCTGCGGAAGGCGCCCCACAAACTCGCATTCCCCCCGAGAATGTCGGAACCGAGAACACGAGTGTGCAGGCGAACCTCGAGGCACCCGCCACCTGGCAACGTCGTAGCAATCTGCGCCCCCCCAAAAAGGCAGGATAAAAGAGTTGGCCTACATGAGTGGATGACCTCCCAGATGATTGAGCCTCGAACTCGATGACATGAGTGGATGACCTCCCCAGATGACATGAGTGGATGACCTCCCCAGATGATATGAGTGGATGACCTCCCCAGATGATTGAGCCTCGATGAGCGCGTTGCCTCGCACAGTGGCGCCCCCTCCCTCTTTAGTTGAGCGGCGCGAGTGGTGTTACCCCCAAGCATCAACCAAGGAGCTCGGAGGAGCCTTGCCATGCGCCCGCCCCTTGCCCAGAGACCCTTGCACGCGTCACCCAAGAACACCTGCAGCGCATTGCAATCTCGGGTCCCACCCATGAACACCTGCGGCGCATTGCAATCTCGTGTCTCCCCAGTCCAGGTTGCGCCCCTTCCCACGCCCTGCGGCCCCCCTCCTCATGGAACGCATAGCGCCCTGAGGGCCAGAAAGTGTGTGCCGCCAGTCAGGAACCAAAAACCTACATCCCCAAGGAAAGGGCAAACCTCCCCAACCACCCCCAGATGCGCACCGCACTTTGTCCCCCTACTCCCCCAGCATGCACTGCAGGGGGGCATGCACTGCAGGGCAAGGTGTCCGCACAGGTCAGTCATCCTCAAAGTGCGGCATCATTATCTTATATAGAAATACTTCAGTGTTCTCTAGTCGGGTGCGAGGCGTGACGTGGCCATCAGAATGCTTTATGGGTTGCCTGCCACCCCCAAAAGACGGTCCATCCTGCGCTACATGCAAAGCCCTGCGATTCACTGCCCGCACGGAGCAGTACAGCAGGTCGCGGGTGCGGGGCGGGACTCTCCACCAATACGGCACCTATCAGTGTGTTTCAACGACAATATGCTTTCTTAGGGAGAGCCCGCCAATCCTGCCGCCCCCCTCCCTGTGCACTGACACCACACGGGGTGCCCGGAGCGGGGAGCAGCCGGGGGCAAGAGGTTACCCGCCGCAGCTGTGAGCAAGGCCGCTTTGTCCGTCTCCTCCCGCATCTCACGGTCCGCCTGCAAGCCGCGCAAGGAGGGGGGAGGGAGCAAGGGAGCCACAGGCCGTGCCGGGGACAAGGAGGGGCGGGGAGGGGCAGGGCACAGCAAGGCAGGCAAAGAGGGTCTCCACAGGCAGGGGCAGACGAGAAGGAGCGCAAGGAGGGGCAAGGGGGAAGGTGAAATCCAGTTGAGGCGACCAAGCCCGCAGCCTGCTGCCAGAGAAGGGGACAAGAGGCAGAGGGGGGGGCTCCAAAGCAAGCCTAGCGGTCACCCAGAAGCCAAAACGACGCCACACCGCGCATCACGCAAGGGGCCAGTCAGCGCAACCCAGCCGTGCCTCGTGATCAAGCCATGCAAGCCACCACGCCACGCACCACGCAAAGGCCAATCAGAGCACCACAGCCGTGTCGCAAGCTCAGACCAAGCACACCGCCAGCCAAGCCGCATGTTCAAGTCCCGCAACCCACCCCAGCCACGGCCCAAGCTCGCCCCATGCCCCACTCCCCAGGCGTGCCACACGCCCAAGTCCTGCGCCACACCCGAGCCATGCCGCAAGCTCAGGCCATGACCCGCACCCCCAGTCGCGCCGCATGCTCAAGCCCCGCCCACCCCCCCCAGCCGTGGCGTGATCAAGCCCTGACCCAGACCCCGGTCGCGCCGCAAGCTCAAGCCACGCCCCACTCCACCAGCCGCGGCGTGCTCCCACAACCCAGCCGCGCCGCATGCTCAAGCCCGGCCCCACCCCCCCAGCCGTGCCAAATGCTCAAGCCATGCCCCTCGGCCCCAGCCGTGGCGTGGTCAGACCATGCACCACACCCAGACACTCCGCAAACTCGGGCCACGCTCCACACCCCCGGCCGTGCCGCAGGCCCAAGCCCTGCACCACACCACCAGCCGTGTCACATGCTCAGGCCTTGATCCACACCCGAGCCGTGCCAAAGCTCAGCCATGCACCACACCCAGCCACTCAACAAAACTCGGGCCTCGCTCAACGCCCCAGCCACACCGCATGCTCCGGCCCAGCCCCACACCCCAGCCGCGGCTTGTTCAAGCCACGACCCACTCCCCAGCCTCGCCGCCTGCCCAGGCCCAGCACCACACCCCCAGCTGTGCCACATGCTCAGGCCCAGCCCCACTCCCAAGCCGTGCCACATGCTCACGCCATGCACTACACCAGCCACTCCGCACATTCTGGCAACGCTCAAGCCCCAGCTGCAGCGCGCACTCATGCCATGCACCACACCGTCCACACACACATTCTGGCAACGCTCGAGCCCCAG
>LGRX02012689.1:0-15896 GCA_001247695.2 Cymbomonas tetramitiformis
TCCGTAGTTGTTGAGGTCAGCGAGGTAGTCAAAGGTCTGGACTCGCGGTTCAACAGGGACTCGGGCATATCCGTAGTTGTTGAGGTCAGCGAGGTAGTCAAAGGTCTGGACTCGCTGTTCAACAGGGACTCGAGCATATCCGTAACCGTAGCTGCCTCCGTAGTCGCCTGAGTCGGTGAAGGCGTCAATGAAGTTGCCTCGCTGTCTTTCTCGGACTCGAAAGTCACCGATAACCTTGCCATAGAGTCACCGATCACCTTAGGTTCCGTAACGGTATCGGTAATCGGTGAGGTCAGAGAGTCACCGTTCACCTTCTCCGTAAGCGGCGATGTCAGCGAATGCCCAGAACATGCTATGCTTATGTGGCGTGGGCCACCTGTCAAGCCGGAGCCACCTGTCCTCCCCGCTGCCCCCACCTCCCCGTTGCTTGTTGAGGAGGGAGTTGGATGCATTGAGTGTGCCATGGGTTCGCCAGCAATGCTTTGGTGCGTGTCTTCTGACCTCCCCGCTGCCCCCACACCCCCCTGGTTAGGGCGCGGAGTCCAGGCGAGATTCTCACCCGGCTGCTGGCGCTTTCGCCAGTTGGCCACATCAGAGCGGGAGGGAAATTGCCGAAGTCCTGGTTTCTGCTCATTCGCCTCATTCTGCATGTCCTGCTCACATGCTGCAATTTTGACCTCGGTCATTTCGCGCACGGCGATCGGGTCGCGAGGTGGTCGGCCAGCCGGTAGAGGTTGTCCCACAGAGGCTGCTCCCGCGGACTCAGCCTGAAGCGCGTTCTCGCTGAATGGCGTGGGCAGCTGGCCGTGCGGGGAGGTCATCACCGTAGCTCCAGACCAAGTGTGTGGAGTCCTGTAGGAGTTCAAAGGACTTCGCGGTCTTGGAGCTGGAGGACTCATGTCGCGCGTCCGTGGTGGGCTCCTGCAGCGCGGCGGTGGCGGGGTCCGGTCTCGAGGCCGAGGCGGGCTTCGCTGGCGCGGAGCTGGAGGGCTCAGGTCGCGGCTTCCTGGCAATCGCAGGATGCCAGGGGAAGGAGAGGTCAAGTTGACATACCGCTGGGGAGTCGCCCTCATGTTTCGCCCTGCACCAGGGGTGTCAACAGTCAGCACCCTTGGTGACGCCGCTCTTGCATGACGCAGGGGCGGATTAGGGCGCGGTTTAGGTACCGTTACAGCCTCCTCCAGGGAAGGTGTCACACAAGCGGTTCCAGAGTCCAGAGCCAGAGGAGTCACGCTGTTAAACTCAGGAGCATCAGCTGACAGGGTCGACTTCTTCTTGGGTATCTGGAAGCTTGGCGCACCTGCTGCTGTCGCAGCCGGTGGCGGCTGACCCGGAGAGGGCGCCTTGTAGGTGCCCTTCGCCCCCTTGCCAGTGGTCCCCGTGGCGGCAGCACCTCTCGTGCTGCGCTGGCTGGCCTGTCGTCCCCTTGTACGCCGAGGAGTCGACGTAGGCGACGTTGGAGGTGAGCGTCCCGTGTTGGCGTTTTGCATCATGTTGAAATTAAGAGTGGAAAAGTGTAAATCTGACCGTTGGGGAAGTCAAATCTGTCCAATTTGGGCAAATTCCCCCAGAACACTCAGAAAAACATTTCATCGTAGCAGTGGAAGTCGTGGTGAACAAAGAAATATGCTTTCCAGAGTGCAATGCAGTTTTTGGTGGCCAAATTTCAAAAATTGAGTGTTGATCGGCAGTTTGGCTAATTTCTTGGCGGCCATCCCGGAGCAATCCAGACTAATTGGCCAGGTCCCAGTATTGGAGACTATTTTTTTCCTTCAAAGAATATAAAAAAATAGAAAACTATCCGTCTGGGCTCCCGTTTCCTTCTATGTAGTCTGATGGGCTCAAATTTGTCTAATTTTGCTCTGCCGTGCCGGTTGGCCATCCCAATTTAAAATGTAGCGATCTATGAGGACCCAGGTCTCGGGGCCAGGTTCCAAACGACAAAAAACTATCAAGAAACGTCTGATTTTTGTGTCTACGTTAAAACTGTCTCCGAGGTCCTCTTTTCTCAATCTGACCACTGGTCCACTTTTCACTCTCCGTTCGGGTCAATCTGGCTGTTAATCCCGGTAGATTTGAGTTGCTGGCGGCTTTTTTTCCCACTTTCTGACCATTTTGCAGCATAACAGTTTTGGAAAATCGCCTGTTTGCATGCAGGGTGAAAGTCAGGGGGCAAAAAGGGCGCAGAGCAATACCACTTCCAAGTGAAGACTTCTTGAGCACGTGACTGTATCCGAGCTGGAGCTCAAGGGTCAGTGAGAGGTAAATCTGCTTCAATCTTGGGGCACAGGTCCGTAGTCGGCAATTTTGCAGTGTACAAAATTGCAATGTTCTAGATAAACAGTTGAACAAGGCTACAATTCAAGCAATTGCAATATCTTTATGGCAGGAAAGATTGACCAGTAAATTAACAGGTTGAGCAACAGCTCCTCCAAATAGTTACTTCAAGTTAGAACAGCCTCCAAATAGGCAATATTCATGTCTTATACTTTCAAGGCGCGCAATTCATATCTCAAATCGATCTGTCCCATGTCGGCTGGCATATCATCATCTGCCACCTATACAAATCCTAATCAGAGAATCTGCATTTGGACAATCCTAATCAAGACAGTTGATTTCATTGTCCCTTGTTGATCTTTGCCTTCTTCCTACGAGGAGCCACGTCCAGCACTTCTTCTTCATCACTGTCACTGCTCATGGTGCATTTCAAATGAGTGATATACTCATGTGTCCAACATCTCGGATATTTCCTAGATTGCCTCTTCGTCTCTTCAGACACCCCGGCCTTATTCTCAACCATTGAAGTCAATCCAGTATCCGACCCATATGGTTTCTTTGGTGGTACATGAACAGTTTCCACCACAGAGGCTGGGGCATCCTCAGATATGGCCTCAGACTTCTGCTCGGTAATAGGCTGATCATCGGGCTGAACAGGTGAGGTCGGGGAGGTGCCCTTTGGTACCCGGTGAAGTTCACCCTTCTCATCCATGATCAATTGCAGTCCCAGTCTCTTCAACCTTCGAGCTTCAGCTTGTTCTTCAGCATCGTCAGCTACCAAGTCATCGAACTCGCTGACGTCATCCTCAGTGTCATCATATTCAGGCGAAGTTGGCTCCCATTTCGGACTGGCAGTGTCCATGTCATATATGACACCCGCGTCATCTTTGTCATCCGAACCTGGTAGTTTCTCCTTACTGTTAGTGACACCTGCGTCATCATTGTCATCAGAATCTGGTAACTTCTCCTTACTCCAGGACACAGCGCCTGTATCCGAATCTTCACTGTTCGTAGGCGCTGAGTGTATAGGCTTACGCCCCTTGTAGGGAATTCCACGATATTCGTCATCGTCAATCACAATCGTCGGATTCTAGTACGCGATCCCAGCGCGGCTGATCGGTAATGAGAATGGCGCTACCGGCGCCTTCAACTGAGTGGCGTCTTCTAGAAACCAGCCGCCGCCCCTATTACGCTCCCAGCGGCGTAGCGCACCAGAAGGGTGTACGATAATATGCTGCCAGCTATAATCAAGTCCAGGCTTTCGCTCCCCATAGTACGAAGTCAATGGCTCGGGAGTCCCCTTCCGAGCCCATTGCCATCTCACTGCCCCAGTATGCATAAATACAATATGCCAATCGAATGGCTTGGCCGGGCTATTGTTCCCTGGCACACCTTGCCCCTTGCATATACAGTGGAGCCCTTGTCACTTGCATATACAGTGGAGCCCTTGCCACTATGCATGGAGCCTTCGCCACTTGCATATACAGTGGAGCCCTTGCCCCTTGCATATACAGTGGAGCCCTTGCCCCTTGCATATGCAGTGGAGCCCTTGCCACTTGCATATGCAGTGGAGCCCCTGTCACTTGCATATAGTGTTATGCGTATATCTTATATATGTATATCTGTGCGTGTGCAAAGCCTGTGCTAGGATATGTGTTAAGATATATGTGTATCTGTGCGTGTGCTAAGATTATTGTGCTGAAATATGTGGGTATCTGTGCGTGTGCAAAGATATGTGCTGAAATAGTGTCACTCGCATATGCAGTGGATCCCTTGTCACTTGCACGCACAGTTAAGCCCTTGTCACTTGCATATCGTTGTGCCCACCCGCGCAGAAGAAGACGAAGCTGGCCGCCTTGATCGCCAAGTTGCAGGCGCTGTTGCTGGGGCACTAGCCGGGGGCTTCGCCAAACTGTAAGTGCAAGGGAAACTTCTTAGTGAACAGCGCGGCCGCAGGGCAACCGGAGGTATGGGCGTGGAAGAAGTTGGAAGGCTGCGGGGATTGCGCGTTTCTGCGGCCATATATGCATATCACACATTCATGGCATTACACCAGCAGCGACAGTTTCAGACGTGCGTGAGGGATTTGCCACTGGGACATGCGGTGTTCTTGTTTGACTTCTCGGAGAAACATCCATTGAACATTCCGCGAGAAGTGCAAAGTCTGCATTGGGTGGTGAAGCAGGCGACCATATTAGTCTGTGTGGTGTGGAGACATGCGTGCATGGCCGCGGATGAGGTGGAATCAACCGCAGAGAACCCGGTGCTGGTGAAGGATTACGTGTACCTGCTGAGCGATGACCGGACGAAACACGATCACCGCTTCATTCAGTGCATGCGGGAGTTGATCATCAGATACTACTTCATCGGGCGGGGGATCGCAACGCCCTTGTTTATCCACGAGTCGACGAGTGGGCAGATGGCTGTGCGGGACAAAATAAGTGCGCGGCAGGGTTTGCAGATGTGGCGAACAGCAAATACGAGTGGTCATTAGGTGTACCTTGCCAACGGAACTTCTTTGAGACGGCGCATGCCAAGGGGGAGCAGGATGGGGCGGGGGCGTATGTTAAGCATGCAGCGGCGGTGGCGGTCATATCAGAGGGTGACAAGTGGTATGCCCGCATCAATTGCGCTGCAGACCTGCATGCGTTCTGTTGCGAGAGATTGAGCCGACGTGTGGATATCAGATACGCAAAGGCAAGAGCGCGAGCTTCAATCAACGGTTTATTTTTACTTGGTACCAGAGGACGCACTGCACGAGGAGGCGGGAGGATCGCATGCGGTGGATCACAATGCTAGTGCAGCATACTAGGCGGTGGATGGGACGCAGCACTTGCATTCTGTAAGGGGGGAGGGCGAGGGAGGGTTGATGGTGCGTGAGCGTACATGCTAGTGTGTGAATTGGTATGCGGAGTGTGTGCGCTCCATTCCGGATTCGGAGGGATGCTTGGAGACGTCCCACGTGGATGCGTGCGTGGAGAGATGTGGAGTTACGGCCGGCTACGGGCGCGGCCGCCCTGAGGATTCGCGGCATGGTGGAGGAGTATGTGGCGGGTATGAGTGTAGCCGTGCGGCGTGGGGGAATCATGGCGGTAAAGAAGGATTCTACGGATGCATCACATGCCTACTACTTGGTGAAGGCGTTGTCTGGTGTCACAGAGGTCGGCGGGAGCGAGGATCCGCCGTGATGACTATAGACAGACATTTGCTCCTGGAGACTCGGTGATTTCGGGGAGATACTTTGAGTGGGCGGATCCAAACACTGTGCGAGATACATACACCTTAAATACTAGCAAGAAGTGCTTAATTCCGTGTGAAGCCGTACTAGCATGCGATGTTCGCCCATGCTAGTAGGGGGGTACATGATACCCCCGAGCGAGGGAGCATGGGCGGTTGTTGGCACTTCTGTGAGATTCTAGTGTTATGTATATGTAGATATTGTAGATATTGTTATATTGTTATGTTGTTACGTATATTGTTATGACCTGTACATACTTCCAATAACTTCTCCGTATCATTTGCATATCTCACGCACCCGCAATATATGCAATTTCTGCTTTGCAGCCATTTTACAGACGAAATTAGCTCCCCAGCACCCCGTGAATATGACCCGATGTGAAAATTTGCTTCTCGTTGCCTAGGTATGACCTCTAAATACTTATCACCACTTTTAATAACTTCCCCGTATCCTTCGCATATCTCACGCGCCCGCAATATATGCAATTTCTGTTTCGCAGCCATTTTACAGACGAAATTAGCTCCCCAGCGCCCCGTGAATATGACCCGATGTGAAATTTCGCTTCTCATTGCGTAGGTATATATGACTTCTAAATACTTCTTACCACTTCGCACGACTTCACCGCATCATTCACATATCTTACGCGCCCGCAATATATGTAATTTCTGTTTCGCAGCCATTTCGTTTACAGACGAAATTAGCTCCCCAGCACCCCGTGAATATGACCCGATGTGAAATTTCGCTTCTCATTGCCTAGGTATGACCTCTAAATAATTCTCACCATTTCTAATAACTTCCCCGTATCATTCGCATATCTCACGCGCCCGCAAGCTATGCAATTTTTGTTTCGCAACCATCTGCGACCTGTATCGCAGCCCTGTGGCCACTACAATGATAAAAAATGTGAAATATTGCCTCTAGATGATTTATTATAACCACTAAGTACTTCTTGAAACTTCTTGCAACTTCTAAATGTCATTTTCATCGATTATGCAATTTATAGTGCAAGCCGTTCCACCTAGCCGTGCTACGTGCCATTGATCCTAAGACGGGGGAGAGCGGACATGTCATGGTTGGGTTGCAACAGTCGCAGCCATATATTTTGTGGCGCTCTTGGCAAGAGCGCCCCGAAATGTACGGGTCTGCGTTGAACGCGCAGTTTTGGAGGCACACAAGTGTCCGGCCGGCCTGCCGGCCGGCCGGCCCAGTCGCGTTTCACTTTTCTGGCCCACTATCTCATATGTCTCCTCGCTGAGACCAACTTCCGCCTCTCATAGTTTTCAATCAAGTTATGTAGTTTTCCGTCGCTATAAAGCGAAAAGGGCTGACAGCCCTTATCTGACTTGATGCATATGACCTATCTGCGTAATATTAAGCGCGCATATGGTTAATATGTTAGTATCACGGAGGTACCAACCGTCTTGAGATCACGCCAGCAATTCTTAACAATCTGACATGTCCGCGTGGGTCGCGCTAAGTTTCACCTTTCCAAGTAAAAGGAATTCCGGAGGGATTCTCGCTTGGATATTTTGATTGACTTCGAGTTAGTTGAAGCGGGGGACAGAATATGAATGCTTACACTCTTGCGCTCTTCCGATATATCCCCACATTATGGGGAGTATAGCGGAAGCTCGATCGAGCGCTCTAAGGTGTAAGCCAACGAAATAATGCTACATGTTACGTTCAATAGAACAAAGTTTGGTTAGGCTCACACAAGCAAGTTGGCGTGTTGGGGTTCGAACCCAATCCAAGATGTATTCAACATACATCTTAGACACCTTGCGCGCCATTATGATAGTAGCTTTGGAGTCTTTCCGCACACAGAAATGTAGAGTAGATCAGCCGCAAAGCTGATCTACTCTACAGAAACAGTGCATGACCGGCATCTTAAGACAGAAAACCCTTCGACAACTGCAGCTGTGGAATACAATAGCAAGCCGCGAAGTGTCTCCGCACACAGCGATACAAATTCGAGTCGCGGAAGAAATGGCGCAGAAAATGTGCAGAACCAAGATTTTCTAAAAGAGCACTATGTACAAATACGGTCGGGGAACATTTGTAAAGCAGCCGCGCATCTACAACCAGAATCAGGGAAATGGGACAGCAGAGAGTCATGAACGACGGAACGTACCATAAATGTTGGGATGGGAGCTTCGTGTATCGCGGACAACCTGCACTTTCCTTGACACGCCCACAACCCGACTTCAACTTCAAACATGAATAATGAAATATAATGAGAAGTACAAAAGCTGGGGCAACAGGCAAAACAGGTCTGCATGCAGTGCACGCTTGTAAGGGCTGCAGAGTGGGCGGCGGCTGTGTGGGCGCTCTTGGTGAATAATGAAAGGATGGTTCGTGACAAGCGCGGAACCTATTGGAAGGTTTGGAGCGGGTGCTCGGTCAAACAGTCAACCTACATACGACGAAATTTGACTAATCAATACAAACAAAAAACAAAGAACAGCAAGGAAAAAGAAGCACACATGCACTGCGCACGCCGACGGAACAGCGGCTGGTGGGGTGGGTCTCCGAGATACAGTGAATGGCCGCGGCCCGTGGAACGGTTTGATCCTGTGTAGAAACACCACGCTCCCGCGGCTTCGCGCTCTCCGCGGCATTCGGCATCACCGCTGATTCAATGAAGCTGCTTCATGCATATTATAAAAAAGTGACGATGAAGTTCCAGGAAATAACCGGATCTGACGCGCCTAACTATCAAAGATTCAATCGGACGATAACCTGATTTTCGTGTTGGGAATCTAAAACATCATTGGCTCGATTTTTTCGAACAAATGCCAGACCTGAATGGAAGATTGGGTATGAAAAAGTTACAATTTTGATGTAAGTACTGTGAATACGATTGGTCAGCTGAGCAGCGTCTGTGCACTCCTCGCAAAATCTGGAGCAGGATAGCCGACACGATGCAGCCGATAGGCATATTTGAATCGTAAGGCTAAAAAAGAGCACATTAGTGGCGTTAATAATATAGATGTCAATATCTATCTCGTGTATGCTCTCTCTATCCTATGCCGCGCAACTGCAAACGTGCAACCCCTACTCTCCGAACCCTAGTCTCCGCACCGAAATAGTGCGAATATTACTTAGGGTTTGTAACGCAGATTGAGCTGATGGGCGTCCGGAGACGAGCTTCACAATCATCAAGTAACGTAGCCCTCGAATCGAATCGCGCGTAGCCGCGCAAAGTGCGGCTCGTCAAAACTCGGGTGACGATTGTAGTGCAAACCCCAACGACAAGTCTAAGGGTTGACCCAGTCCCCTCAGCTGTGCGTGCGTGCGGTGGCGTAGTGAGGAGTGGGGTGCAGCGGTGTGCATACCACGCGTCGACCAGACATGGATGAAGTGATATCTTACACTTCAACGATAGTTGGGAGACTGGGGGGCAAATAGTTATCACAAATCGACTAATCGAGCTCGTGGTGAATCGTACTATGGTGCAAAGGTTGTCAGGTTGGGGTGAGAGAGACCGAGTGCCGTTGTGACACCGTAGAGCTCAGCAAGGGTGGCCTGGTGGGATATACTTAAATGGACGCAATAGCTGTGTTCACACCCTTTTATACAACTTGTATATCGCCTGTGCTATAGTGATCAGTCCTGCCCCCTGCACCCGGGGTCCTGCCTGGTGATGATATAGCTTTATACGTTTATGCAAATGTGCCTAGTAGCCTTCATTGCCCTCTTCTCCGCCCCATAATCGATGCGATCTTCGGTGGCTCTCTGTCTCCTCGGCAGGTTGTTCAGATTCCCTGTCGCCCGATCTCCATATGGTCCCCGTCAGCCTTACCTGGTTCCACTGGAGGTCGGTTTCGCGGATGAAGGTTTGCGCTTTGTTTCACCCTTTTGGGTTCCTTTGGGATTCGCCCGGGGCTTTGTTCTGGGGCAATAGATAGAGTAGCATGGGTGGAGCATAGGAGAGCGTGATACACAACGCAGGTTTACAAGGTTTCATTTGCATGATGCAACACGAGGCCAGGCCCGGCAGATGGATTCTCACCTGCTGTTCTTTGGCCTTGGCCAGTGGCAGCTGTGCTTCAAGCACTTCGATCGATTGCCCATCTCCTCCAGCAGAAACTTTGGCTATCTGGTGCCAAAAATCAGTACATGGATAAGCACACACAATGACCGGCATGAGGTAAAAACCAGCCCACCATCATCCCTGTGGATGTGAAAAGCATTCAAGAACAGGGCGGGGCTGTGCCAAGATACCACCGACACATACATTTCTAAACAAGTGCAAAGCAGCATGGCTGGATGTATGTATGTACTGATCACTGCCAAACATGTGGGATTGCGCAACTTCACGCAACTCTGCATATCGTATCCCGGGTGTCGGAGTAAGCGATTCCTGCCGGCATGCCCCTGGTGGCTTCACAGCCGATGAATGAATGGAACATGCTGGTCTATGCGTGCAAACCAATGGTCTGACAATGGAAGATGCACGAAAGCATAAACAGGCACCGAGGCACTCCCCGCAGAGATCAAGGGAGGACACAGAGCGAGGCGTTCACCCCACCCTGCCTCTCCTTGCGAAGAAAGCAGACTAGTCTGCCTTATTCCGCAAGAGGCAATACCCGCCAGAAAGGTACCACAGCCACAGCCACAGCCACATCCCATCAATCCAATTCACCCAGTGACCGTCCCCGTTCACAACGAGGTGCCAGTATCTCATATCTTGGCAAATGATCACCAGTCCCCCCGCAGGTGAAACAACCATGAGGTACCAGACAGAACAGAAGAGAGAGCATGTTCCAGACTAATCTGGTATGTTCCCGAAGAGGCAGTGCTCGTCAGGAAGGCACCACAGGGACTATTACAGGGACAGCCACATCCCAGCACCTACATCCATCCTGCGGGCGTCCCCGTTCACAAAGAGGTGCCAGAGCCTTAAATCCAGATTAACGAACACGAGTCCTGCCAAGTGTAACAACCAACAGGCACCGGACAAGAGAGACCAATCTGCAAAGCCTGTCTAGAGGCAGTGCCCACCAGAAAGGTATGTACCACAGGGACAGCCGTATTTCCCCCAAAACTACTTCCAATCTGTGGATGTCCCTGGGGAAACGAGGTACCAACATTCCATAGGGTTTTGGGGGTTTCGAGGGTTTTGGGGCTTTACTAAAGCTTGTGGTGTGTGCTTATCCTTGGACCGACTCCTTTTGCACACCGTGGCCACAGAAGATCGGGCTGCACTATGTACCCACGCCGGGGATCAAAGGATTCCGCACACACTTCGGGACACTCATCCGGATTCTCCGCTTGTGGTGTGCGCGGGTGTCTTGTCCTTGGGCCGATTTCTTTGGCACCAGATAGCCACAGAATGTCGGTTGCACCATGTCTTTGTACCCGGGATTGTGTGTGTTTGCGCGAGCGCGCGATGTGGATTCCCAGCTGGTAATTTGATAAAACTTCATGTCCCACAACTCAGGTCACACATATCAAGAGTATCACTGGTGTTCACTCTCAATCAGCCTCCACTGCAGGTGACTGTCCGTCAATGTGTGATTCCCCCGGCTGCAGCATGAGGTGGATGGAGCCAACGCTCAAGTTGTCCGCACTCCCGTCACTCCGGCTGCAGCCTGCTCCTCCCGCAGCCGGGTGACTCATCTCTCCCCTACTGGGCTGGCTCTCCACATTATCAGTCAGCTTTCTTCACCGTGCCGCGCTTTCTGTTCACACGTCGCGAGGATGCCAACCCTTCCAGGTAGCCCTGCACTCGCCCGCCCGCTCCTTCGACACACGCTGCAGATGCGCCCTTGTCGCGGGCCTCGGCTTCTGCCTCTCGCACCGATTCCTGGATGTGCAAAGTGTCCGATGGAACCCAACATTTCCGTTCGATTTCGCGTTTTTGGTTTCCGTTCGATTTCGCGTTTTTTGGTTTCCGTTCGATTTCGCGTTTTTTGGTTTCCCGATTCTGCCTCTCAGCCGCACTCGCGCCGGATTGGCAGGCAGCAGTGACATTTCGGAGGCCCTTTTTCGGATCTTACACCTTCCGTGTGGGTGCCTCTCTGTTTGCGCCCTCGCATAGATGTAGAGCATGCATTGGTCAAGGTCAACCATGCAGAGATGCCGGCGGAGACTGGCGCCGCACCGAGCCAGTGAGAGGTTGTGGTGGACTGGAGCTCCATCGATCAAAGAGCTCACCGTGTGCTTCATCTCCGTCGCTCTGGCCACCTGGAGCTGCAACTCCGGCGCCTGCGCTGACGTGGACTCCCCCTCCGCACGTGGCCGCTTGCCCAGCATCAGCTGCCGCGCACTAGGCGGATCCGCAGCGGCTGTGAGGAGTCCGGGGTCGGGCTGCACCCACTCCTGATCGTTGTGATCGATCGCCTCTGTGCAGGCGTTGATTGCCGGTTCGCCATCCCCCAGACTGGCCTCACACGCACGCTTGAGATTCTGCACAGATGTGTCCACGGCCTCGATCCCACTCAATACAGGAGCAGAAGTTCCGTCTGAAAGCGTCGTGGCGGGACGGGTGCTGTACGGAGCGACTTTGAGCAGAACGCCCCATGCCAACGGCTGCGAGTCTAGCAGGAGCGCCGCAGACACGAAATCGCTGTTGAACAGCTCAATAACGCCGCAGCGCACCCCTTTGTCCGTGTCCCACTGCTTCGATAACCACACATCCACCACTGCCGCCGCTTTCTCTGTATTGGCCCCATCCGCCGCTTGATCAACCTGTGCCACTCACGTCCGCAACCCTTTTACCAATTAGCATGATCAGCTTCTTCATCATCATCATCATCATCATCCCCCTGACCCTGATCTCTGATTGGAGGATGCAGCATAGGACCGACACTATGCATATCAGAGTGCTAATTGGCATCCCTATGGACGCTGCGGCGCTGCTTCCACAAACGGCTCCGCACAGCGCCGCGAACGGTGAAGAGCAAGTTCAGTGGCGCAAAGGATTTCCCAGTTGTGGCCCCGAGGATATTCCACGAGCTGCGGCTCAATGGAAGCGCCCACCACGCGACTCCTGCCATTTGAATGTGTGAGCCTCCGAGCCAGGCAACTGGCATGTGCTGGATCGATTTGCCGGCGGTGAAAGCGGCATCCACCACGATCTCACCCACATGTTCCATGTTTGGATATACCCCATCTTATACAAAAAGTAGAAGTAACTCTCCCACGCACACCTAGTAATGCAGGCACTCCCATTGGTGCATGCCCATTTGCCATAGCCGACACTACCCCAAACATGGACTTCACTGTTGACAAAGCGGAATATCCATCCAAGAAAGTGGCTTCCATGTGCACGTCGTGCATGTCGACACATATCTGCATGGGAATTACGTAAGGTGCTGCCCTGTCACCATGCACGAGGGCCACAATAGCAAAGGGCCATTCAACCTGGACCTTACACGGAGGGGAGATATAATGATGGAACTCTTATAATGGGCTGCGGGCAGTGCACCTTCAGGAGTCTGTCATCGAAGAATCGGGCAACGGAGTCGATCGTCTGCTCCATGCATAGCTTGACCGGGCCCTACTCATCTCTCCAACACATTCCCATTCCCCCCTTTCACGCTGAGTGCGAGCTAAGCTCCAAACCCTACATTCTCTCCCCAATACATTCCCATTCCCCCCTTTCACGCTGAGTGCGAGCTAAGCTCAAACCCTACATTCTCTCCCCAATACATTCCCATTCCCCCTTTCACGCTGAGTGCGAGCTAAGCTCAAACCCTACATTCTCTCCCCAACACATTCCCATTCCCCCTTACACGCTGAGTGCGAGCTAAGCTCCAAACCCTACATTCTCTCCCCAACACATTCCCATTCCCCCTTTCACGCTGAGTGCGAGCTAAGCTCCAAACCCTACATTCTCTCCCCAACACACCAATGCGCAGTGCATTGGGCGGCAAATATGCCAGGAAGGTTAGGGCTTGTGGACAAGGCAAGGCACTCAAAGGCAGGCCCGGGGTCACCTGGAGCGCGAGTTTCATGAATAAATCCTGACACAAGTTCGGGTGTCGTCCGAATGCCTGCCCAAAGTGCACGGCACCCTCTTCCCACCCCCCATCCCATCATTTTCCCCCACCGCCCATCCCATCACTCTTCCCACCCCTGCTCCCATCACCTTCTTTCGCCCTGCCACCTCCGTCTACCCCTGCACTGGCAGCAGACGGGGAGAACACAAGCTCGGAACGATCGTGGCCTTGCAGTGTTCCATTTCGGGGAGCCGCCAATATTGCAGTATGCGCCTTGATCCACACGGAACTTGCGACGCAGGGCCGGTGTCTCGCGCGCTGCCATTGCTGTAGCATGCGCCTTGATCCACACGGAACTTGCGACGCAGGGCCGGTGTCTCGCACGCTGCCATTGCTGTAGCATGCGCCTCGGTACACACGGAACTTGCGACGCAGGGCCGGTGTCTCACGCCTGCCATCGCTGTAGTATGCGCCTCGGTACACACGGAACTTGCGACGCAGGGCCGGTGCCTCGCAAGCTGCCATCACTGTAGTATGCACCTCGGTACACACGGAACTTGCGACGCAGGGCCGGTGTCTCGCACGCTGCCATCACTGTAGTATGCGCCTCGGTACACACGGAACTTGCGACGCAGGGCCGGTGCCTCGCAAGCTGCCATTGCTGTAGTATGCGCCTCGGTACACACGGAACTTGCGACGCAGGGCCGGTGTCTCGCACGCTGCCAAGCTTGCTATGCATAGCACACTCGCACCTATCATCGCCAGGCAAGTGGCAAAGTCTGTTGATATGGTGCCAAGGGCGCAGGTGAGCACCACGATTGGGGTGGCCAACCGGGGCGGGTGTGGGGTACCACTCGGATCGCATTGGTGCGGGGTACATCGTGGGGCACGAATAGCGGTCGCATTGTTCGCAACGCCCTCACAACTGTGGCCTCCGAGTCGAGCTCCAAATACAAGTTCCCCGGTAACAACCCTGGGAGCATCCATCCTCCCCCCTCTTGCTATCTCCGCCGCACCCACTACTCGCACTCCCAGCATGCAGGCTGCACCATGGGCGCATCTCCACCGTTCTCGCACAGACGTGATCTTTGAGCTAAAGAAGGAGATCAAAACATGTGATCCGTGAGAAGTAGGTGACACCCCCCCTGAAATGCCACTTCACCGAGGGCCCCCTTATCAATAGTCCGCACCAACACCCCTCCAACATCATCTCAGCTATGGCGCTCACCAAAACCCCTAACCTTTACCTAATGGATCGCCACCACCAGCCCCCTGAAAGCCGCCTCACCGACTGCAGGATGAGTCGACACAGCCGATGCCTTTTAGGCCGATGGCCTGCGAGGGCGAGGAGGCCCTAGAGCCCGCGCCGGCCGTCGAGCACTGCTCTGACAGAGAGGACACCGACTCTGCCGGATGTTGAGAGTTGTCCAACTAGCTGGGTGTATAGCACGGGCACAGATAATCTGCGGATCCTCAAATACGACTGTCCGTGTCGTCTCTATACTATGACAGCTCGATCTGCCCAAGCATCGTCCTCAGGTGTCGTCGGCTCTGCTCGTTTGGGGCAACCACTCACATTCCATTCTATTCCAACTCGAACATGCCCTCATGGGCCAGGACGCACGCTGACACGTGTGAAGCTGATAGGGGAGAGGGGCAGCCTCGAGTTACGAGGGTGATGCATGGCGATGCCAGCGTTGCCGCAGCAGCGCGCACCTTCCATGTGATAGCCCACGCAGCATGCCTTCCCGAGGTGCTCCTCAACGGCCTGGCACAGCTTCTTCGGCCACAAGCTCTCGCTCCACACCTGTCCGCACCTTCCGCCACACCTCGATCAGGAGCGATGCAAGCCATGGCAGCCTCTTGGGTGCCAAATCCTGAGTTGCCATGGCGGGTTTAGTTGAATTGATCTCAATGGCTTCTGCTGCACATCTGGTGTGACCAGCTCGCTAGGGCCCTCCCTGTGGTTGTGACGGATTCTGCCCGGTGACGACGTGGCGCAGCGCTCGAGGCAAAGCACTCTAGGATGGCCCTCAGCAGTCGGGTCCCGCATGCTCCCGCTGGCCGTCAGCACGCATGACGGAGGATGAGCGCGCGGCCTTCGAGCTCTCTGCAGCCACTGAAGGGCGCGGGCTCTCGAGCTAATAACGCCACACATATTGAGGAAACACTGGCACGCGTGGGCTCTCGAGCTCATAACGTCGCACATATTGAGGAAACACTGGCGCGCGCGCGCTCTCAAACTACTACCGCCGCACATAGGAAACACTGAAGGGTGCGGGATCTCAAGCCTGCGCCGCACATGTGTGAAACACTGGCACGCGTGGGCTCTCGAGCTCATAACGTCGCACATATTGAGGAAACACTGGCGCGCGCGCGCTCTCAAACTACTACCGCCGCACATAGGAAACACTGAAGGGTGCGGGATCTCAAAC
>LGRX02012691.1:0-47396 GCA_001247695.2 Cymbomonas tetramitiformis
GTGCATGCTTTCAATACACTATATACAGCAGTTACGGCTCTTTTTATGTTACAATTCTCAGTTCAGTTCTCATCCCCGAAACTGGTTACACTTAGAGTTCTTATGCATTCAGGAACTCTCTCCATAACTCAACTGTACTGAGTACTCCGTACAACAGGCTAGGCACCTCACATCAACATCATTCTGATCGGTCCTACTGTACTCCGTACTGAGTACTCTTGCGTTTTGTACTTAGCCGTTTTCTTGCTCTTGTGCTTGCCTCCTAGCACAACTCCCCCCCCTTAGGGAAGGTCACGTCCACGCTGACCACGTCGGACCAGTAAAGTTTTTATACAGATCTTCTACTGTTGCTCAGGATGATTATACAGGTCTCGGCCGCCTGTTGTCTGGGATGACATTACACTTCCCAAGATACACCGCAATAAGGAGATCAACCTCTCTTAAGCACAAGGGTCGGCCTCTCACCGGTCTGCCATCTGCACTACCAGGCTCCCTCAAGGCTCGAGATCTCACATCCATTACCACGCTCAAGGTTTCAAACCTTCCAACACGGTACACTTACAGGTGATGACAATAGGTTTGCCAATTACCTAACAGTTCTCGGGATGCCGGCCCGGAGGAAAGGTTTTAAACCCCTACCGCCTCCTCGGGATGCGCAGAGCTTTTATCCAGATCTCCAACTGCCGCCTGGCAGTGCCGAGGCTAGAGCCACCGCTCTGGTGGATGGATTATACAGGTTCTCACCTGTCGCCTGGCTATGCCGAGGCTAGAGCCACTGCTCTGGTGGATGGATTATACAGGTTCTCACCTGTCGCCTGGCTATGCCGAGGCTAGAGCCACTGCTCTGGTGGATGGATTATACAGGTTCTCACCTGTCGCCTGGCTATGACGAGGCTAGAGCCACTGCTCTGGTGGATGGATTATACAGGTTCTCACCTGTCGCCTGGCTATGCCGAGGCTAGAGCCACTGCTCTGGTGGATGGATTATACAGGTTCTCACCTGTCGCCTGGCTATGCCGAGGCTAGAGCCACTGCTCTGGTGGATGGATTATACAGGTTCTCACCTGTCGCCTGGCTATGCCGAGGCTAGAGCCACTGCTCTTCCAGAAACTCCTGGAGACCCTCGTCATAATCCCTGTTGTCCGCAGTAGTGATTCGTTGCTGCTGGCGCCGAAGGAAACGATTTGTGCGCCGTTTGAATTTTTTCCCCCGCTAGGAAACAAACCGCAAACCCAGGGTTGTTGGTTAACCTGGATCAGTGTACTGTGTGTATATACGGTGTGGGATATTGCGGCCACCCGATGCACACACGGCGGCAAAAGGTGGCGCAAACCGAAACATGTTGGACAACGCAAAGAGCCGGACTGATGGGAGCGATATGCCCCCTAAGATAGCATGCCTGCCTAGGACTTGTCCGCTGTGTCACAGGTTAGGTGTCGGTTGCAGACACCATGGTATCAGCAACATCGGAGAGGTATGCTGGAAGGTAGGCAAAACGGACGCACACCGCGGCCACCTTCCGCGCCCGGCCCGTTGGCGGGCCACCGACGAGGTACGAGTACGGCACAGCCACGGTTCAACTTAGAGCGGCGGGTCTCGCAACCGGACATCTTTGGACACACCCCGAACCGGACAGGAGGACTCCGGGGGATGATATGGACGAGGCACGCTCGCGCGAGGAAATTTTACGCAGCTTGCCGTGAGGTGAAACGCTTAAATTCCGCGGGACCGTTGCGCGCACGGCCCGTGGGCGTGCAGCGCACGAGCAACACGGTACACGTCACGGGCGTGAGGTGAAACACTAAAACCCCGCGGCTACGAGGCGCGCACGGCCCGTTGGCGTGCAGCGCACGAGCAACACGGTACGCGTCACAGGCAGGCTGTAGTGGAAGCCAAAATAAGAACCGGGGGTCGGCCTGCAAGATGGATGACCGCATACTCGTTCGTTGGGAATGAAGTGTGTATATTCAGGGGGGGGGGCGGGGAAAACGCAGCAGGAAGCGGGAATGGCGGGTGCAATGCGTACCTTGCTGCCAGCCGCAGCCGCCGCGTCTTCGGCAGCGGGGGGGGCGGAGGCACCCCCTCCAGCTTCGGCTGCGGTCGCTGATGGAGCTTCCTAAGTAGGACGCAACAAACAACCGGAAGCACTTCATCATCCCGAAGAAGACCGCTGGCGACGGTATGTCCCCAGCAGCCCTCCGGCTTATACGAAGATCACGCTTTAAAAAAACGGGGACAAGAGGCTTGCATAACCCGCCGCATCGTTGCGCGACCGGGCCGTTGGCGATCAGCGCACGTGCTACACGGTCCGCAGAGGCTTCAACACATGTAAAAAAATGAAACCCGGTGAACACGAAAATGAAACACTTCAAACGACGAGAAGCATACCACGCTGGCGACGGTATGTCCCCAGCAGCCCTCCGGCTTATATGAAGATCACCCTTTAAAAAACAGGGACAAGAGGCTTGCATAACCGCCGCATCGTTGCGCGACCGGCCCGTTGGCGATCAGCGCACGCGCTACACGGTCCGCAGAGGCTTCAACACATTAAAAAATGAAACCCGGTGAACACGAAAATGAAACACTTCAACCAACCAGATGCATTATCGACATGATATTCAAGATACCAGGAACTTTTTTGAATTATTTCCTCAAAATATGGTAAGTCGTGAGTTTCGCCACTTAGCTGGCTACTGGCTAAGCTCGCAGTAATCGACTGGCTCGACACCGGGAGCAAGCAAGTTGTTGATGACGACATGGGCGCGTGCTTATTATCTGATGGTCAGACTTTTATTAGTGCTGGGTTAGTTAGGGACCGGGAATTCGCTCGAGACCTAATAATACCCTTCTGGTGCTCCTCCTTGACCGAGTCGACAGGCCTGGCCCCGCCTCGTACATTTGCACAGCCTTTCATCATAATCAGTGGGAGGTGTCCAACTAATTCTAATAATACAGTTACTGAACAAGGCTACAATTCAAGCAATTGCAATATCTTTATGGCAGGAAAGATTGACCAGTAAATTAACAGGTTGAGCAACAGCTCCTCCAAATAGTTACTTCAAGTTAGAACAGCCTTCAAATGGGCAGAGTTCAAGTCTTATACTTTCAAGGCGCGCAGTTCATATCTCTAATCGATCTGTCTCATGTCGGCTGGCATATCATTATCTGCCACCTATACAAATCCTAATCAGAGAATCTGCATTTGGACAATCCTAATCAAGACAGTTGATTTCATTGTCCCTTGCTGGTCTTTGCCTTCTTCCTACGAGGAGCCACGTCAAGCACTTCTTCGTCATCACTGTCACTGCTTAAGGTGCATTTCAAATGAGTTATATACTCAGCTGTCCAACAGGCAGGATATTTCCCGGGTTGCCTCTTCGTCTCTTCGGACACCCCAGCCTTATTTTCACCCATTGAAGTCAATCCAGTATCTGGCCCATATGGTTTCTTCGGTGGTACTTGAACAGTCTCCACCACAGAGGCTGGGGCATCCTCAGATATGGCCTCAGACTTCTGCTCGGTGATAGGCTGATCCTCTGGCTGAACAGGTGAGGTCGGGGAGGTGCCCTTTGGCACCCAGATAAGTTCACCCTTATCATCCATGATCAATTGCAGTCCCAGTCTCTTCAACTTTCGAGCTTCAGCTTGTTCTTCAGCATCGTCAGCTACCCAGTCATCGAACTCGCTGACGTCATCCTCGGTGTCATCATATTCAGGCGAGGCAGGCTCCCATTTCGGACTGGCAGTATCCATGTCATGCTTACTGTTTGTGACACCCGCGTCATCGTTGTCATCCGAACCTGGTAGCTTCTCCTTACTGTCAGTGACACCCGCGTCATCATTGTCATCAGAATCTGGTAGCTTCTCCTTACTCCAGGACACAGCGCCTGTACCCGAATTGTCACTGTCCGTAGGCGCCGAGTGTACAGGCTTACGCCCCGTGTATGGAATTCCACGATATTCATCATCGTCGATCACACGCGTCGGATTCCAGTACCCAACGCTGAGCGGTAATGAGAATGGCGCTACCGGCGCCTTCACTAGAGTGGCGTCTTCCAGAAACCAGCCGCCGCCCCTATTACGCTCCCAGCGGCGTAGCGCACCAGAAGGGTGGACGATAATATGCTGCCAGCTATAATCGAGCCCAGGCTTTCGCTCCCCATAGTACGAAGTCAATGGCTCGGGAGTCCCCTTCCGAGCCCATTGCCATTTCACTGCCCCAGTACGCATAAATACAATATGCCAATCGAATGGCTTGGCATGGCTATTGTTCCCTGGCACAACTCCTCCCCTCTTAGCTTGTTAGTACAAATAGATGATAACTCAGAGTCATTTGTACAGCAGCTAAGATCCAGACACCTCGGGCGTGCTCAACCGGATTTGGATTGCCCGGATTCAAATCCCACATTTTCCGCGACAAATGTGACATTCAATCCCACGCAGAACTCCTCAAAGTTTCAAGAACCTGGGCCGAAACGTATGCCACGTCAGTATCCACGCGTGCAATTATGATGGAATATTTTGCTTTTCGACAACGGAATATTTAAACAATTACGACGCACTTCTCACAGATTTATATGTTTTGGTAGCGCGATTACCAATAGGATGGTTGAAATCAGAGATAAGGTTTATCCACGGTTTCGAAACACAAAACACGATTATATTATACAGTACTGTCCCATTTTACTCCTGCTGGCTTGCAATCATACGAAAAACGCACGCACATGTCTTTTGATAACACTTTTCATATTTAAAGCGAAATCTGGTGATGTGTTAAACATGAACATAGTTTTGGCTTGACATTCGACGATTCCCCACCCCTCACTGCAGGTGACCCCGCCACGACTTAGTCACGACCCTGTTTCCCC
This sequence comes from Cymbomonas tetramitiformis, assembly GCA_001247695.2. Lineage (NCBI taxonomy): Eukaryota > Viridiplantae > Chlorophyta > Pyramimonadophyceae > Pyramimonadales > Pyramimonadaceae > Cymbomonas > Cymbomonas tetramitiformis. The sequence continues at coordinate 4,869 of LGRX02012691.1, forward strand.
ATTCCGCGAAAGGCTTCCCCATTCTTGATTCGGTTTCCCCATTGTTCTCAGTCACTATCGATGAACATCGGTCGACTGTCACGATACCAAGAATGGGGAAAGCGAAACAAGAATGGGGAAACGTTTTCCCGAATGGGGAATCTGGTTGGGGCTTTGGAACGGTCGGCACGAGCAAGTAGGTACGGATTTTCGAAATAAACGACACGAAAAAAAAATGGAAGCTATTGTCAAACGCAAGTGCGGTCACGACTTGGATATCACACAAAAGCGTTGCCAAGATTGTAATCGACTCTCAAAGCTTGCGAGCCGAAAACGCGCAAGGCTTTCTCGCGACAACCTGGGGTGCTCCGATAGCTTGCGTGCATGGATTCAAGAGTTTGTGCCAGCGTATCCGGTATCCGAAAGCGTTGCGGAATCCCTATATGAAAAGGTTCAGACTGCTCGCTTTGATATCGAGGCAAAAACGGTGAGAGATCCCGTTCCAGTAGAGCAAGTCCATCGCCTTGTCGAAAGTTTCAACAAAGTGAACCTCATCAACAAGAAGAAGGTGAATTGCAAAACAATCGTGGACCCGTTCGCAGGTGGCTCGGGCGTCCTAGCACAGGTCCAGTCCTTTCTTAAGACCTCATTGGAGCCTTGCGACTTCAAGGAGTTCGAGTTCTTGGCGGTGGATCTTCCCAACGTCAAGAAGTCTATCAAGTTGGATGTGCGCTTGGACATTTTTGACGCGAAGGAGAATGGTAGAGTGCCAGTTGCTAACTACATATGCGAACCACCATGCACAGGCGCTGAGCTGGTTGCCTTCATGTTCTTCGCGGAGAGGTGCCGCGACTTTTGTGCTTTCCTACTTCCAGCAACGTGGATCAACCCTAGAGATGAACTTCAACGAGCGTGGTGGGGAAAGAAGTGCCTCGATCAAAAAGCCTACAGGCTTAAGGTATCCGCGGGAAAGCAGTGGATGGTGGTGCTTAATTCTAAGCACAAAGGAGACAATATTTTCGCAAAGGCGAAAGGCGTGCAGCGCGCGGGTTCGGAGAAGGAGGTGCACGTGTATGCACGCCACATGGAGCAAGAGCGAGCGAATGAAAATGCGAGTGAAAATGCTTGAATGCATACAAGATGCTTTTTGTATGCTTCGTTGTGAGGATATGCTTGTGTATGCTTCGTTTGCATGCAATAGATAGACAGTAAAAAAATATCTTTGATTATATAGTGTTCAAAAAACACTCTGTAAAATTTATTGTTGCAAGGCTCCAACAAAATAAAGATGTATCGTAGGACCTGCCTGCGTGGTATATGCTTCGAAGTTATTATTTGCATCTGTCGATGTCGCCGCCGCTGGGACCAACATTCGACTCACCTCCATTTGAGATCGAAGCATCCGCATCCCGCGCCTCCGTCGCCTGCCCGAAGAGTAGCGTCTCTCCACCTCTCCAGCTCTCCACCAATCGAAACACGATAGCAAAGATTTGAGTCATATAACCAAGATTTGCGCCGGCCCAGAGTAGGGCCGGGGAAATTAATTTACTCATACGCCCGACGGGCGTGGTTTTTTCTTTTTTTTCTTTTTCTTTTTTCCAAGATTTGCGTCATATTTATATAAGCCGTTCATCAAATCAAGAGTAATTACGAGCATCTACCGTTTCTTTAAAAAATATATTTTGAATCGATAAATAGTATACATTCTTTCGTGATCGTCGCAAAAAGCAATAATGCAATGGACAAGGGCCGTGTGGCGCCTATACGGCACTATTCTTTAGACGTGGAAATTAAGTGACCAATTAAACAAGTCATGGTGGCATGCACGTGGAAAGTAGTCATATCAATACTGGTTCAATTTCCTTTTGAAAGTGGTAGCATGTGGGATTTAATCCCTCGAAAACATCCTTCAAATGTGAATAAAAAACGCAGCGCTACAAGCGAGAAATGTTTAGCTACATCATCTATCAGGGCTTGGAAAGACCTTTCCAACGATACCCCATAACATTTCTCGGAGCGCGCGCTTGCTTTTACAATCGTGATAATGTCGGTTTTATATTGGGATTTAATCCCATTAAGTGCGCAATGTCGAAAAGGAAATCCGGATTTTTACGATGAAAATGTGACATTCGAATCCGGGCGATCCAAATCCGGTTGAGCGCGCCCGAGACAGATCAGCCATGCGTATGGATGCGTGATATGCTTTTCTGATCGAACAGGTGCTCGAAGAGTTGACGAAGCAATCCAGAGGGCAGAGGGTATACAGCAGTGGAGACTCCCGCTCCTTGTTGCCCAGGATGAGGCCCCAGTTGAGCAGTTTCCGGATGTGATCCCAGAGTCTGCTGGTGAAGACAAGGAGTATCCATCGTACAGTACCGCAGGTCCACTGGAGGAGGCGACTGCGTCCAGATGCAAGTAGGCTTGCGGTAGCCAGTGCCATACATACAGTACAGTAAGAGCAATACAACGGTGTAGGTAACCGGCGAACTACGGCTCGAAATCGCAGCGCAAAGGGAAACCTGCCCATCGGATTTTCCATAAACCAATGCTTGGGTTTGAGAAAGTCAAAAATTTGGAGCGTGCGGCGCGTACACATGCATCAGCCTGTCGCAGTTGTCGCACCCCAGTGGTCTTAGCCTGACTGTATTCTGTGCACGGTGGACTAGCCCAGATGACGTCAAAGTAACCAGGCGCGTAACGCTTGAAGTCCCAGTCCTGAACCTTCTCAGCGTAGGTAGGTTGCCAGCGAGGATCATGATCTACGGTGACCACGGTGCTCTTCGGATAACATGACAGGAAACTTCTCTCCACACTACCTGTACCACTGAAAAGTACTAATAGTCGCAACTCGCGTGTCGAGACCACAGAGTCCAGAAGAGCCAGATGCGTCACGAAGGCGTCAGAGGAGCGACAGTATTGTTCCCAAGGTAGGCAGTTGTCCAGAGAAGTGGGTTCCCCTTCATCAGAGGTGTCCAGGAAGGTTAGAGCTCTGGCGCGTTCCCGCCTTTGCTTCCGCTGCATTCTGACCTCCTGTAAGGCTTTTTCACGGGCTTGTCCTTCTCGTGATAGTCTCAGTTGTTCGAACTCTGTGAGCTGTTCGAGTTCACCCCCGTAGTTCAACGACTCACGAGTCTTCCAGGAGTCATGAGCATTAGAGTACCCAGTCCAGCGAACCAGAAATTCTTCTACTTCCTTGCCTCCTTTCATAGGTTTCACTCTTCGAGCCAGAATCTTAGACACATGTGTCTGGGATTGTCCATCCATGAGAAGCTTGGCAGGAGTAGGTATTTGCAGACGCAGCGCAAAAGCTTCATCCGCGGTGCGGTATTCCTTGTATGAGGCGATGCTGCGCAAAGACATCGTGGATACGCCATTTAGGGGGCAACTTGAGCCGATAAGCCACCGGGGCACCTCTGTCAATTTCGGGTAGCTCTCGCTGCTGGTCACTGAAGAACCTCTCGGTGATGGGTAATGGCCCGTGCCAGCGAGGTCCCAGCTTCCTGAAGGATTCGCGGTTCATGATATTTTCAGTGAGATGTTTGGCATCTACCCAGACCAAGTCTCCCAACTGAAAGGATTTGGCGGTGTGACGCTGGTCAAACTGATGTCGCTGGCGTTGCTGCGCCAGTTCCAGCTTAGTGCGGGCGTCCTCCAGTTGAGCCGCGAATTTACTAGCCATCTCGTGGGCGGTACCTTCTCCACCCTTACGCTTAGAGTGTTGTCCAGCAGCCGCTTGCAGGAACAAGTCCAGCTGCGACATAGGCGAGTGCCCCAAGACCAACTCAAACGGGGTAAAGCCAGTTACATCGCTCCGCGTATCGTTTATGGCGAACTCTACGTTAGCACACCACAATTCCCAGTCCTCCGGATTACTGCCTACGAAGGACCGTAGCATGTCTTCTACCACGCGGTTGGTATGTTCAGCTTGTCCGTCCGAACGAGGGTTGTAAGGCGTGGTGGAGGCCACTTTGGTTCCCATAAGTCTCATCAACTCCTTCCACATAGCATCCTGAAAACGAGGGTCTCGGTCAGAGACAATCTTCATAGGAGTGCCATGTAGTTTCCAGATGTGGTCGAAGTAGATTCGAGCTATAACCTCAGCGGAGCTGTCCTGGAAGTTCAATGGGATGATGTGAACCATTTTGCTGAGCTTACAAGTGAAAGTAGCAAATGCATCGTGATTCCGCGCCGTGACTGGGAGTCCAGTGACAAAGTCCACACTGACCACTTGCCATAGTCGCGTAGGAATAGTGTGTGGGTTCAGCAATCCATCCGGGTAGGAATTTCTCGGTCGCACCGCTTGACAGATAGCGCAAGATGAAACCCAGCGTCCCACATCTTCCGCTGCCCCTTTCCACCAGAAGCGTCGCAGTACTCGTTCCAGAGTTTTGTCCCTGCCCGCGTGTCCAGCTGAAACAGATGCATGCGCTTCTTGCAGCACTACCTCGCGAAGTGGTGAATCTTCTCCCAGTACCAACTGATAGCGTCCAGCGCTCACCCTCCACAACACATCTCCCACCACGCAGAAGTCACGAGTGCGTTGATGCGGAGCTTCTTGGATTTCCTTCCTTAAAGTCTGTAGTGGACCAGGTCGCCCATATTCCGCTTGCAGCGCTTTGAGAAACTGGCCTCCTGATATCTGCTGATGCAGGTCTCGAACGCTGGCCGCTTCTCCAGTACGCACGATAGGAGGGGGTGAACTCGTCTTCCTTTCCCGCTTGACACGCTGTCGAGCTGGCGGGGCGTACACCACTAACAGGGGCCAAGGAAGATCCAGAAGGGCTCCATCCGGAGCAGCGAACATCTGCACAGGTTCTCCTTGAGCGTCATGGGTAGGAATAATGTACTCCACTCTCATTCCCGCAGATCTGAACAACTGCCGCCACTGGGGCATGCGAGACTGAAAGTCAGGAAGGACAAAGAGAGCTGAAGTATTCTCAGGGTCCAGACGCCATTCTTCCACATATCTCCTCAGTACGGCCTCAATGGTCAAATGGTTGGAGGAGAAGGGAGGATTGCACCAGACGTTCAACCCTCGCCAGTTTTCCTTCAAGCAGTCCGTCCAGTAGCGATTGACATGACGATTCTTTCCTCCCAAGTCGCAACAGGCGTCCACCTCGAAAGGTCCATATTCTTGACTCAAGAATTCGAACATGTCCGCACGGAACTTCCAGTCCTGTCGGTCGCTGGGCTCCAGGAGTCTGGTTGAGGCCTCGCTGCACTTCGGCGTCGCTGAGTTATCAGCAGGGGTCTTCCTGGGAGAAGGAGGCGAGGATGCTGTCAGTTTGCCAGAGCGCGTCTGAACTGCCAGGGTTGCTTCCTCGTACTCGGTTTCGGCCAGCTGCAAGGTATGTAGTGCGTCCAGCCAGAGTTGAGGGGAGTCCATCCAGGTGAGAGTCCCACTGTACGCGAGGACTGGTTCAGGATCTTTGGTCTTGGCGCTGTTGGACTTGCGCTCCTTCAACTTGTTGGGATCTACCACTCCCAGTGGAGCGCGTCCTTGGCGAGACTCTTTACCAGCTGCATCGTGAGTTGGCACATATGCATAAACAAACTGAAAAAATAGAAGCAGCCAAACATAACACTTCCGAAATCCCTGCGCATAACACAGCAGCCACGACATCGTTCCGCCCATGAGGCGAAGCGAAGGTGCTGAGATTCAGTAGTTCAGTACCACGTATGACGTATGACAGTGACAGTGACAGTACAGTGACTTCCTACCTGTACTCAGTAGTCCGACTTCGGTAGCTTAGACTGTGACACACGACATGATTGCCTAGTGACGGCCTCAGAGCTTAGATAGCCTGAGAGTCGTGTATTCATTTCTATCTTTTGATATACCCGATTGCCTCGCTCAGACCCTACGGCGTTCAGCGTTTTCACTGTGTCACTAGGACATTCTAGTAGGCTATAGGCCCACCACTTGCCTAAAGTGGTTTTTGATTCAAAGCCACTAAATGGCTGGCTAAAGCTGTAGAGGGGCGAGCGTGGCTGAGTAGGTAGAATGTTGCGGGGTGCCGCGTTTTTCGCGGCACAACTGACTGCATAGATGATGAGGTGAGCGCGACGAGTGGCGGAGGGAAGTACGGAGGAGATGGGTCAGAGAGCGCTGGGCCTCTGATTGCATACAGTAATCACTCACCTTTAAGAAACCTAAATTCCGTGTCAGCCACCTTTTTTCATCAACTTGTACCCGCACCCCCATTTTCTTAGCTTAACACTCGTATTCTCTTATTTCTTAACACTGTCGAGAGGAAAGCCAACCAGCTTTTCTCACTAACTTGGGTACCCCCTCAAAAAAACGGGCCATGACATCGGACATCGACAAGCGCAAGGACCTCGACCTCCCACTCCTACTTTCCGCCCACCCCCGCCGCTCCGCATTTTCCCTCGCAACTCTATGCATCTTTATTACCCGTGTCATTTTACCTTAATTCGCCACGCTTGCCACTTGTTTGTGTATATTGAGCGGATTTTGAGATCTTGCGGGTGACTTGGCCGTTTTTGGACGCTTATTACTTACGGAGTATTTGGGCTCATACATTTTCCTTTGGAGGGTATTTTTACTTCGCCAATCCCGGCCGTGTTACCGAGTTTCGTGGGCATCGGAGCAGATTTTGAATTTATTTCAGATTTGGCCCCTTCCTTGAAGGGGGCTTACCCTTATTATCAGGGTTTCATCGCGCCGGTGCTCCACTTACGGCTGCCATGACTACCGTGGATTCTTCGGATGGATTTACCACGCCGGTCCCAGCTGGGATCGACACGCGGAGTGCTGAAATCTGTATAGGCAGCCCTGACCGGGAGTCCCGGTGCAGGCCCCTATGACAGATTCCTAGGTAGCCAACACTGGACCTGTGACTGATCCGTAAGCCCGTGCTGTGACACATCAAGGTGTCACAGGTAGCTAGGACCGAGACCGTTCCAACTCCGTGACCGTTCCGGGTATATCTAGCTTGGGGTCTATTTCTTATACGAGTTTATCTATATTGGTTCACTGACTGTCTGATATCTTGAACCGGGATATTCCAGTAGGTCGTGGACCCATTCCACCCTATATTCCACAGCTAGTTTGGCCATGATTGGCTAAAGCAGCCGCTTGGAGAGGTGGTGCGCGACGGCGCGTTTGGGGACTCACGGGAATTTTGAGATGAGCTGTTTGCGGTGAGCGTTTTGAGCCGCAACTATGGGGGTTCGACCTGGACCGGGCCTAGTCGACGCAATGTTCATTTACGGTATTACGCTTGCCCTGATCCCGCTTGCTGCCGATTTTTGGGCTGGTGGCTCGAGCACCTTCGACCTCGACAACGTCTTCCAGTGTCCCTCGCTTGCATGGCTCTACCGCTCCATCCGTGACTGTGGCGTCGCATCTTTCCCACGACATTGCCCGAACGCGCCCCGGCGTACCACCTCCCATCAGGCTTTCAGAGTTATGGGTGTTACCACCAGAGCAAAGAAGTCCCTCACGAGGGACAGCGACATTGATGCCTCGTTGAGGCTTATCGACGGGGTTCGGAACAGCCCGACGGTGCGGACACCGACTGTTCCGACCCCCAACCCTGCTTCGAACGAGGGCGCCGACGTGGCCATTAGGCGTTACTTGCAGGAGCAGGCGAAGCTGACCGACGAGATCCACAAGGCACGTCTTCATCGTGCCTGGGCCAAGAGCGTCCGCGAGGACGTTCTTGGTGACAAGAAACACCATTTCCGCGGTACGGACGACGCTGGCCTTCTGTCCGACCTGGTGGTGCAGCTTCGTACGGAGTTCGAGTCGGCTGGGCTGGAGCTGAAGTCCTTTGATCTCGACGACCCCCTTACCCCGGTTGTGAGCCGGGTGAATGGCCTTCTGTACGACGTACTGGCTCTCGTGGTGGAGAAGCACAGCAACGCGTATGTCTGGCTCACGGGTACGGATGCTTCCTCTGACCGAGATGGCCGGCGAGCTTTGGTCGACATCATCAAGGGCTGCGTACCGGTGGCGCTGCGGGAGTCGCAGCAGGAGGAGCATGCGGCCTTGCGTTACCCCGCAAACGTAGACCCGCAGCCGATTTTGGCGCGGGAGCGACGTTTGGTACGGGACAACAGGGCCTCCGACTGGACACCTACGGAGGCTACGCGTAAGCTGAGCCTGTACACCAGACTTGACCCGGCGTTCTACGCTGCGGTTAAGGTGCGCTACCCCATGGCTGCTGACTTGGCCCATGTACCGTTGGCCTCACTCCGCTCCATGGTGGTAGAGATCTACCAGGCTTGGGCACAGACTGACACGGGGAAGGCAGCTTCTGGCGCGGACGGCATCTCCGCGCACCTCTCCAGCAGCGAGTACGACGCCCTCCTCGTGAAGATCACGGAGCTGAAGGAGCTGGTACAGCGGCAGCACGGGGAGGGCGCTCCGGTGGTGCGGCAACAGCGGGACAAGCAGCGGCAACAGCAGCAGCAGCGTGCGCAGCGGCCGAGGGGCTACCGTATGGGGCAGCACAAGGCCTGACGGCATCGAGCAGCAGGCTTCGGCTCTGGTGTGCGGGCCCGCCACAGCGGGGACCACGCCAGAGGAGCAGGTTCCGGCAGGTGGTGCGGCGGCATCGGCATCCGCCGTGCCGGCCCCTGCTATGCCTGTCTCGCAGGGAAAGGATGTGAAACCCGCGCCACTGCAATCGGCGCGGGTAACCACCACATCAGCGGACGCGGACGGTGGGTTCGCGGGGTTCGTTCAGACCGTCAACCACGCCGCCATCGGGCAGGTTGATCTCACGGGTTACGACACGGACGATTACGAGGACCTCGCCGACGGCAGCTTCATCGTGAAACCGCGGACTCCGGCCATTTCGGCAAATCATGCGTCGGAGTCCGCGACCCACGTGCCTCGGTCTGGTGGTGCATCCCGCACCTACGGTTGTGGCAAGCCGCCATGGGGCTTCCCCGCACACGCGGGCCCATGGGGATTTCATTACTTTGTCTCTCTCTTTCTTTTGATCTCGATCATGGGAGTGGGAGCTGCCGCCTACACGGCGGCCAATGACATCGACTCTGTGCAGGTATCGGGTCGGGCTGCACCGCAGCCTGTGCTGTGCAGGGGAGACTTATGCATCTACCCCGGTATATCCGAGCTGGACCCCGTCACTCTGGATGCAGTGCTGCACTCCCTGGGTGCTGCGACGGTGGTTCACCGGCCGCCTGACCCACTGGAGAGCAGTGCTGCAAGCTACTACCGTGGACATTGTGGTGACGGTGCTCCTCTGGACTTTGACCCCGAGTAGCTTTACTTCTGGCTCTGGCAGTGCACCACTTTCGGGTGGTGTACTGAGATGTGCTTTGACCTCAACATGGTCTTCAATTTGGTTTATGCTTTACTTTGACATCTACAATCTTCAATCTGGTTTGCTGCCACAGTGCTTTTCGGTAGTTTAGCAGGACCTGAGTGCCTGTATGTTTCTGCTCTTGTGCCGGCTAGAGGGTTTCAATTTGTGTATCAGAATAGCACAGTTGAATTAGCAATTAGGTTTGTCACCCTAACTCCTACCCTAACTTGTCTTAACTTCTCTGACTTACCTGTCAGTCACCACCCACAGTGCTGGGGTGGTGTGCTGAAATATGTATAGGCAGCCCTGACCGGGAGTCCCGGCGCAGGCCCCTATGACAGATTCCTAGGTAGCCAACACTGGACCTGTGACTGATCCGTAAGCCCGTGCTGTGACACATCAAGGTGTCACAGGTAGCTAGGACCGAGACCGTTCCGACTCCGTGACCGTTCCGGGTATATCTAGCTTAGGGTTTATTTCTTATACGAGTTTATCTATATTGGTTCACTGACTGTCTGATATCTTGAACCGGGATATTCCAGTACGGAGGGCACTTCCCTTCAGCGACGGCCCTGAGGAGCCGGTCCCCCCTACACCTGTGAAGAATCGCCCGCTTGTGGGTGATGAGACTGGCGGTGCTGCGGTTATCAGGGAATTTCTTAAGGTCGCCAGAACATTCTTCGCGAGCCAGGTCACCGCGCTAGCATCATTCAGCAAGTGCGTGACCAGTGTCGACCCACCCACATCAAGGCCTCGGAGTGGGTCTTCGACATCGACAAGATCAAGGGCCAAGTGCCTCGTGAGGTGGCCTTGGACCGCTTCACGCAAGCGGTAAAAACTCAACTGACTGACTTCAACCTTCAGTTCGCCGCGGTATTTCATCCGACCGATCTTACCGCTTGTATTCTCCCTGAGGCCACTCGGATCCTTTACCGCATTTTTACGTCATTAGTGCGGGGGTCCTGCCTTCGGCTCATTGACCTCCTCATCTTGTTGTCGCTCTGGTGACGGCGATCGATCGCCATGAAGTCCATTGGCACGCACGTGCCGGAGAGTTTGCTTACTGGATAACCACCTTTCACCATTGCCAAGGGACAAAATGACATATTTGGTCGTCCGTGCGTCGTCCGTACGGTGTCCGTACGCCGGGCTTAGGTTTCCAGCGTATGGACAACGATGTTCATACGTTCCATGTCACATCTGCGCGCATGCACCAACACTTACGTCAAGGTTGTAAACTCGTCGTCCACACGTTAGATTATGGATGGACGCTATGTGTTGTCCGTGTGGATGCCGCAAGCATTCTAGTCCATACGGTTCCATGAGATCGGTTGTCCACACGCGTGGAAACGTCAGTTAGCTGTCCATGTGGGTTTCGTACGAATTTTCGTATGAATTGGCACATTTTCGTACGTCTGCATGTCCCATGGACGGTCTGTCCATGTGGTTGGAAATAACAACACATTTTGAGCAGTCCGCATGGATGGATAGCAAAAGCACAGTCACGGTGAATTACGTGTTTTCGTACGACTCTATAGTGTTTGTACGTTTTTTGTTGAAAACTGTCCACACGCGTGGAAACGTCAGTTGGCAGTCCATACGCTGTCCATCCGAGTTAGCCTTGACTGTCCGTATGATTCATGTCCCATGGACGGTTTTTTTACACGCACGGACGCAAAAAAAAGCTGACCTCATGGAAAATAAAAACATAAAAACCGTATGGACAGCGTACGGACAGCACATTTTACCACACGTGTGGACATTTGGGTAGAAATACTTAGCGAAAAAATGGCAAAAAAACAAAATACCCCTTAAAAAGGTCGATGGAGGGCTAAAATCGGAGCGTGGGGACAAAAAAAAAAGTGAGAGGGGGGTTAGGCGCCCTCTCGCTGCTTGCGATTTACCCCAGAACAGGCACTCAGTGGGATTGTTTCCCAGCGGACAGTGCAATCGACGGCCCAGATGAACCCCCCGTCTTAATCGGACGGTCTCCATGAGTTAACGTTCACGTACCCCCTATAAAATTTTAGAGGTTTGATTTCGTAGAAACCAGCTATTACAGAACGAACATTGCTCTGCGTCACGCTCTTTTGCGTCACGCTTTTTGGGAGACGTATAGTGTAGTAGTTTATAGCCTAGCTTTGGGAGATGTATAGTGTAGTAGTTTATAGCCTAGCTTTGCGTGACGCTCTTTTGCGTGACGCTCTTTTGCGTGACGCTGGTGGACGAAATCAATTTGCGTCGTTGAGATGAAAGCTGCAAACAGAATTTCAATCGCAAACTAGCTACTACCCGTAGGGCCCGCATTCGGTATGAGGGTGTTCGCGTCGCGGTTTGGAATAATTAAATATATACAATAGTCACTTCCTTTAATTAGTACATGATATGTACTATGAGAACACTGAGGAGTTCATCAAAGAAATAAGAGCGCAAGCAGCGAAGAGAACTGACACGTACCCAGGCGGAGCGACCATGCCAGACCTCTGTGATACGCATGGAGAAGATATGAAAAAACTGACTGAGGCCGCGGGTGCAGCAGAGGCGGATATGACGGCGCTGGAGGCAGTGGCAGAATACATGACTGTCTACGAGGACACGCGAAAAGTAAAATACCAGCGGGGCTTCCCACTGGAGAGCATCTACGGGCTCCCGGCAGGACACGGCAAAACTCACTACCAGCTGGTAGTAAACTGTACTGACCTGACCTCAGAGGAGCCGCAGGACGAAGTTGGCATGCACAAGAAGGGGCCGCAAGTGACGGTGGGGCCTTTTCGAGAAGAACCGAGAGCAGCGAGACAGTACATCGGACACCTGGAGTCCGCAATACGACACTTTCACGACCTTTCTGACACCGACCCAGTCCTGAGCAGTGGCAAAACTCAGCTGCGCTGGTACGCGAACAAGATAGCCGAGTTCCATCTCACCTTCGAGAAAAGCGAATACGCCATCACTGCACTGGCGACATCTCTGGTCCATCTACCTCTTCACTGTGTGCCACTTGGGGCTGACGACTTCCAGGCGACAGACGTTTGCATCCCGAGGGTGAGGGTATTTCATCCGAGGCAAACCAGAACGGGCAACGCTGAGCGACAACTTCACATAATCAGCGAGCAGCTGCGGGGGCATACGACCAAAGACCTGGAAAAACAACTGCGCAGTATGCCCTCAGTTGAGTCGGCAATCAAAGGGGCGCGGGGACTGCCCGCGTACATGGAGAAGCACACAAATAGCATCCGGCTGGTGGCAGTCACGGAGGAAGCAGCTGATAACATCGAGTCGAAGGCGCTGGCTTTCCCGGGCCTCGGGGAGTACACAGTTCAAAGAATTAGACCATCGCTTACGAACAGAGGCGAGGACGAGACCGAGGTGATAGTGGTGGATAAGGGGAGCACCATCAACTTGGCCGAGGACCTCCCGAACTTAGTCATAGCCATCCAGGAGATATTCACACAGGCGGGCCTGGGCGAAGCAACTGAACATCTGAAGCCGCTGCCAGCGACAACGGTGAGGCCGGGCACCGATCCAGCGAAACCCGAGACGTACCTGCGAGTGAGAATCACGAGGAGCGGCAATCTTTTCACCGGGCTGGCAAGTGAAGCCGCCTATGAGTGGCTGGGGAAGCAGGACAGACGTACGGTTCGTCTCTCTCTCCCCAACAAATCTCGCTCTTACCTCCTACAGCACTCAGACTTTTCGCGCACCGGAGACAAGTTCAAGGGCAGAAAAGGGAGAGCAGCGCCGCCAGCGGTGGGGGCGCAGCAGACGGAGGACATCGTACAGGCGCTGGAGGGCAAACTCTCCAGCCAGTGGGCGAAAGTTGTGAAGGACGGGGCCGGGGACGAAGCGATCAACGAGCTCCGAAAAGCCGTGGAGAAGCTCGAGGGCACCTGTAAAAACGGCTTCACGGACAGCGTGGAAGCCACGAAACAGGTCTCCATCAAAGTGGACGGGGTGAAGGACTCCGTGATCGACCTCACCGAGGAGACCCGCGAGCTCCATAAGCAGCATCTCGGGATCTCCAGCGACATACTGGAGTCCTTCAGCAACTCGAACAAGGCACTGGCCAAGCTGCTGAAAAATCAACGCACCCCCGAGCCGGCCAAGAAGAACCTACGCCGGCCACGAGAGGCGAGTGAGCCATCCGACAGCGAAGGGGGTATGGAAATCGACGAAGAGACGCTGTCAGAGCTCAAACGCCTGCAAAAAGCACGGGTAAGTTCCCTCGGGAAAAAATCATCCTCACGGGATAGAGGACCCCTCGCATATGGCGTTGGGGGAAACAGCCTGAGAACAATCATCCTGACTAACAAGCTCGGGCATCGGCTCAGAAATCGGGCACGAGACAGAAGGTGGAGCCACACCACCTGCATCACAAAACCAATCGTGCAAACACAGCAAAAGAGGAAGGGGAATCAGCAGAATAAGGACTGGTGGGACCCCTGTATGCATCGCAGGCCAAGGCAGACGAGAGGAAAAAGCTGGAGCAGCTGGAGGAACCGCGCTCTCACCGAAGCCAACGCACGAGAGGCTAGTAGAGACTGCCTGGCAAAAGCCACATCCTGTATAGACCCTCACAGTTTTGAAGCTAGGAAAAGTCCTGAATACCAGCAAATCCTGGTCACCAAACAAATACTTGAAGTAAAAAGTGACCCTGCTAAATCAAAACCTGTTGTTGGTAATAGTACATCGTGCCTGTACACCTGCACTGTGCTGATCAGAACCCAGGCTGCAAAGTCCACGGCTAGACACGAGTATGAGAGGACTTGCAAAAACATAGGCATCAACTGCCACTACACTGTCGACACGGTGGCAGCATTAAACTCAATACAACATAGGGGAAGGGAGGGCACACCCGGCACAAGAGCTGCAGATAATATTATAAAACTTACAACAACATTTAGCAGCTGTAGTCACAATAAGATACACTATAAGATATTAAACAGGACTAAAGCAATAAGCAAGTCACCCGAGGCCAGTTTCCCATGCAGAAGGAAGGCATGCAACAAAGAACACATTCAGGAATTCCCACCAAGACAAGAGAGGAACCCTAAGCTCACCCTAAACAACATAAGCACAAACAAGCCCCAGAGAGTGATGACAAAGGTCAACCCCACAGGAAAGTTAATATGGGGACTCTATTGCAACATAACAGGCAATGTGCAGACTTTCAGGCGTAACTGGCAAATTATGATATTTAGCGAATTGCTTCAGGAGCTCTACGTTAAAATACAAAGTTTTGTAAAAACGATTCTTACGAAGCAATATTCCAACGGGACAACCGAGGGTCCAACACGAAGACATATTGGGAAGGTTGAAGCCCAGATATGTGGCAAAAAGGACGGGAGGATGCTACAGGCAAATGTAACGCGTAACAGGGAGAAGAGAGCGGGGTCGGGAGAATGTACACACTGGCAAAATGATGGGGATAGTAACAACAAGAGGAACCCACAGGATATATTGAATGGGAACAGGCTGAATGCAACAACCTGTGCAGCCACATGGAGGAAAATAAGGGGAAACCCTAACCCAAAGGGGGTCTACCTACAGGAAAAGGGGGGAATAGGGACACATAAAAGTAAAATTAGACGAAAATATTTTACACAGGGCTTACAAATGGTAAAATACGCACATGAAATAAAAATGAACTTGAACGGGCGACTTTGGACATTTAGCGAATTGCTCCAGGAGCTCTACGTAAAAATTCAAAGTTTTATAAAAACGACCCCAGCAGAGCAATATTTTAAGAAGGCAACCATGGGTTATGCACGAAGACATATTGGGAAGAATGGAGCCCAGATATGCTGCAAAAGGAACGGGATGACGCTGCAGACATGTGTAACGCGTAACAAGGAAAACCATGTGAAGCCAGAAGAACATGCACACCGACGAAACGATAGGGATAATAATGACAAGAGGAACCCACAAGATACATTTAAATGGAAAAGGACAACTACAGCAGCTTGCACAGCTATGTGCAGGGAAAGGAAGGGAAACCCTAACCAAAAGGACGGGTACCTACAGAAAAAGGGGGTATAGGTGCACTTAATAACAAAGTTAGACGAAAAAATTTCACACAGGGCCTACAAATGGTAAAATACAAACGTAAAATAAAAATGAACCTGAACGGACGACACTGGACATTTAGCGAATTGCTCCAGGAGCTCTACGTAAAAATACGAAGTTTTATGCAAATGGCCCAAAAGGGAAAAAACTTTGAGGGGACACCCATAGGGCATATACAAATAAGGATTGAGGAAAACGAAGCTCAGAAATACGGTGAGAAGGGCATAAAGAGACGAAAGGAGTGGGTAACGCGTAACGAGGGAGGCAGTACGGGGGAAGAGGAACGCAACCAAAAGGGATGCGTAATGAATAATGGACATGAAGATAACTCACAAGGCGCACCAATACAAGCGATACTTGCAATCTGCGTCGCGATTACGGTCTTAACGAAAAATAATATGGGCGGACGAAGAAGACCAGCACAAAAACCAACACAAAATGCTCGGATGACAGCATACAAGGAGGCTAGCAGAAGGGCGGAAACGGGAATGCTGAGTGAGGCACCGGAAAGGGAGTACGCGGCACAATGCATGCAGAGAAGGAGCACAGCAGCAACGACAATAACCCGGCAAACAACTGAAACTAGAAAGGGAAATGAAGAAATGCCAAGTAGAGTCAACAACCAACACCAAGGAACAACACAAGAAAAGCCCCCAAAGGGCCCCAGGTGGTTCGCCGCAACAGAAGAGGGGGGACGGGGGGCGAATTTCAGAAGAAACCTCACATATTACCTACGGGCGAACCGGCAGGAGCACGCATATGCAAACAAAAGAGGAAGGAGATATTGGAGTGAACATGCGAAAGGGAAAGCATGCAGGTGGGTACAACGTACCAAGTACGCCAGACCGCAACTAGTCAGGAGCAACCAGGCAGTAAGGCAAGGAACAAAGGACAGGAACCATAGTAGGTGGGCACGAAAACATGGCGAGATGCGCCGAATGAAAAGGGAAGGCCGAAGCATAGCAAGAACGGTGGGGGCCCAAATAATGAGCATGCATGTAACACTAGATGTGCTAGGCACTCTGGCTGAACGGATGGAGCAGGCACAGCTAGCAATGAAAAACCCTCGACAAGAGGTACCGCAGGTCAAAACAATGAGAGAAAAGCAGACGGTAGCACGCGGAGAAACCTTGGGCACAAGACCCAACAGAAAAGCTGAATGGGTTGAGGATGCGGGTAGGAATGCCGAAGCGAAACTACAGCCCTCCCATATAGGGGGGGGGACACGCTCGAACGAAGAAATGGAAGGACAGTACCCCAAGAATTCTGTCACGCAGGGGATATTTGCCAAAGATGGGAAACTAAATATGCACCAAGTGGACCTTGCGCTCGAAACACTGGAAGACAACCCTCCGGGTTCAACAACCATGCAAGAAATACTGAAGATGCTAAGGGAAAATGACGAAAAATTTCTGGAGATGATAAAAGGGAAAGTTGCCAAAAAGGGTGGCACCCAGATACCAGTAGTAGGAAACGGACACTGGCTACTACTGATGGTAGGAGTCTGCGTCGCAAGGGGTAACCGCACGCTGCAGGCCTATGTATACGATTCCATGGGCATGGAAAGGCAGACACGGAAGAAAACCGCCCAAGGGCACACGGGAATGGCGGAGGAACTGCAAGTGGCAGTAAGTGCATGGGTAGCGGGCAACAAGGAGGCAATGGGGTGCCGAGAAGCTAGAGCCACGCCGATGTACGACAGGCACCAACATGATGCATACAGCTGCGGCGTCTGGGTGATATATGTTGCGGAGCTATGGCAACAGTGGCTGTTAGAAAGAAAAGGAGCCTGGATACAGCATGTGTACACAAACACACTCCAAACCGGTCAATGCGTGACACTACACACTACGGAAATAGTGAACAGATGCAGAGACAGATTCAGGCCAAAGATAAAGTCGGCCATAATGAGGGAAAATAAGCCACATGCAGCACAGGACACGAATGAAGTCGAGCTGACAAGGGAGGCCCCAGCAAAAAGGACTGGGGCAAAACAAGCGCAAACCCAAGGAACGTGTGCGGCGGATGCCTTCATGAGGGAGGTGGAGCGTGGCCGCACAGGGGAACAGGTGGAGGACACGATGCGACAACAAGGGGTAGGCATACAAACAATAATGAACGTTCAGGAAGCACTTCAAGTGCTACAACAAGACACTGAAGCCCTCATAGGTGAAACAATGAGGAAACTGTCAACAGATGGCCGAACCCAAATAGCAATAAGAGATGGAGAAAAATGGGCAATGGTGATGCTCACAATAACGCGCCAGGACATGCAGGCGCATGTGTGGCTACCTACTGGAGGAATAGAAAAACAGGACGAACTGCTAATAGCTATAGATGTCTGGACCATATTGCGAGAAGCCTATGACCTGCAAAAGGTGCGATACAGTGGACTAAAGACACATAGTACACCACCGGAATGGGAAAAGTTCAGCCAAGGGGAGCAGGCGATAAGAGTGGCAGGTAGCTGGAAGTACTGGCATGTCGATGGCAAACCAGGGCACTTCAAGCTCGGGACCAGAAACGCGGCACAGCCACAGGGGGAGACTCGAGAGACGCGGCAGATAAAGGAACACACAACTGGACTGGCAGAGGAAAACATAAGAAGCGATGAACGAAAGGATGAGGGCAGGGAGCCTGCTATAAAGCAACAGGCCATAGGCGAAGCAAGGGAGGAAAAGAACGCAAAACCCACGGACAAGCTGGTTCAGACCACACTACAGTTCTGTCAGGAAAGCACTGAACAAGCAAACGAAAGATTAAAGAGGGAGGCCGGCACGGTAACAAGAAAAAAGCTACGGCCTCCAGCGAGCGCCAAGAAAAACCTGCCACCCAGTACGCCAGCAAAAACGAACAAAAGGGACAATGAGGAGACCAAAGGGTCACTGGAGGCACTAAGAAAATGGGGTGGGAATATGCCAAAAACGGAGAACCTAAACATTGAGGAAATGCAAGGAGCACAACCACATACCGTAAATTTCCTAACATGGAACATACAGGGTGCCCGACACTCACTGTACGAACTGGAGGAACAAATGAACAAATGGGAGATAGATATAGCAATAATTACGGAAACCAAGACTGCGAATGAGGAAATAAGAAGGCACTTCAGAAACAAGAAACAGTCAAACATATGCACAAGTATACCGAAGGGGGAAGAAGGGGAGGATGGGAACAACCACACGGCAGGCCTAGCAGTAATACTCACAGGAGAGTATGCCAAACCACATAACTACACTGAGGTGCAGGTACCACACCTACAAGGAGTACTCACACACACACTGCTCCACTTTCCGGGGGGAAAATATTTGCACCTGATAGGAGTATACTACCCGGTGGAAGGGAAGGACGTGGCAGAAGAGGCGAGACAAGGAGAACTTGACAGAGAGGCAGCCAGGAGAGGTATACGGGAGTATGTGCGAATGGTGACCTCAGCCAGCGAAAATGAGGCAGGGCAAACAGTACTAATTTGTGGGGACCTGAATGCCTCTACGGGAACACCGAAGAATAGCAGGGACAAAGATTGGAACAAAACTATGGAAGCCACGGGCCTGCAAGACGTGGGAGGTACCAGAGAAACCACCCTAACATGGCATAAACGGAGGAACATAGACAGAATGCTGGCAAGCAAAACAGAACTACAATACTACACGCAACCAACGGAGAGCGAACTCACTGAGCTGCACACGAGCGACCACAAAATGGTCTGCACAACACAACTGGACCTAAAGGCCTGGGGGGGACACAGGCCGACAGCACAAAAGCCACAACATGCAAAAGCAGACAGACTGAAACTCCCACTAACAGAAGCAGAGGGGCACACCCTCAGGCAAACCCTGGATGCTGCATACACAAAGGACCTACAAGCAGAAATGCAAGAAGCCATAAACAGAATAAAAACAGAGACCAACAAAAAACACAGAGGAAGGGCAATAGACTACGCGGGAGAAGTGGTTGCAAAAATACTGGGGGAAGCAAGAGACATGGCAATGATGAATGTCAACTTACCGAAACAAGCGGCGGCACCTGAACAACAACATGGGCTGCACCTCCCGAAAACCCTACGCAAGGAGAGGGACGGCCACCTGAAAGAGAGGAACAGATGCCGTGAGAATATAGCATTGTGGAAGAAAGACATAGAAACACGAGAACAGGCAGCTGAGGAAGTATGGAATGAAGGTTACGATAACCGAACAAGCGAAATGAGGGAATGGGAGCAATGGGAACGGGAGCAGAAAAAGCTTGCAACAAAATAGGCAAGAAAGTGCATTAAAGAGCACGAGACAAACCGAAAACAAAAAACAAGAATGAAGATGAGAGAAAGATACTGGGGCAACATAAAGCACTACCACAAACTGATTTACAAAAAAGAGATAGAAAATGGAGCAGCACCAGCCGCAGCAATACAAGCAATAGAAACGACGCAAGGGGAACTAGTAGTAGGGCACCAAAAAGTAGCACAGGCAATGGGCGAACACATTGCGAGGTCGGAGCCATACAAAATGAGGGAACCAGAGGAAGGACTTAAAAGTACGCCACCCTGGCTTGATGAGAGGTACAGGAACTACATGAAGGACAACCAAAGCATAAGGCCGGACCAAACAAAGGTAAACCTAAGGGTTGACAAAGAAGCCTACCGGCAAGCGGTGAAGAAAATGAAAACCAACAAAGCGGCCGGGCCCATGGGGATACAAAATGAGATATTGAAACAGATGCCGGATAGATTCCATGACCAACTGTGTGAACTTATGGAGCTAATGTGGGAACACAGACACACTCCCCTACCGTGGAAAAAAGGCTACTTCTGCTTCCACCACAAACAGGGCGAGGTAACGAAGCAGAAAAACTACAGACCTATAGCACTGCTGGACTGCCTGTTCAAATTATATACCACAGTACTCACAAAGATGCTGGCTGACTTCTGTGAAATAAACGGCATGCTCTCGGAAGCACAGGAGGGCTCAAGGGAACACCACAACACAATGAAGCAACTCACTAGGGTAACTAATGCTATTGAAGACGCCAACCTCTCCAAAAGAAACCTACATGCAACCTACGTGGATTTTGAAAACGCGTATGGGTCAGTTGACCACAAAAGACTGGTTATGACACTAAAACACCTAGGGGTGCCACCACAACTTACTGAAGCCGTTAGGGATATATTGGGCGAAAATGAGGAGGACTCCATGCAAATGAGAGCAAAGGTAGGGGACCAAGTCTCGGAAGAAGTGCCAATAAGAAGAGGGATTCTGCAAGGAGACAGCATGAGCCCACTACTATTCATACTGTACCTGGAACCTCTCCTAAGATGGCTAGAGGTAGGGGACCACGGGTACCAGCACAAGTATGCGACCGACAAGGGGCTCAGAGGGGAGCTGAGAACCTCCTCAGGGGCGTTTGTGGACGACCTGATTATACTAACCAAATTAATGACAGGGATGGAACAACAGCTTGAGAAACTCTCGGCATTCGGAGACTGGAGCGGACTCAGAATAAACGAGGATAAAACAAAGATAACAGGGGTGGAAAATGGCAACAAAAATGTAAAAGAAGGCAGACACCAAGGGGTGAAATGTGGAAGTCGAACATTAAAGGTCCTCAAAGCCGGAGACACCTACAAATACCTGGGGGTCCTTCTCAATATGCTGGGGACATGGAAAGAGGAAAAAAGAAAGTCACTACAGGAGCTCAAGCGAAGAATAGACGCACTACTGGCCACCCCCCTCACACAAAGACAAAAAGAGTACTCCCTGAAGTCGGCCATATTAGGAAAATTCAAATACGGGCTCCACCTCGGGATATACACACGAGGTGAAATACAGCAGGCTGAAAACCAGCTGGGGGCCGCGATGAAAAGAATATACGGGCTTCCGGCGAACGGCACACCTAATGAACTAAACACGGAGGAAAAAGAGGAATATGGACTGGGACTCCAGTCCCTACAGGCAGTATATGCACAGGAAGTCTACATGGGATTGGCAGGGGCTGTTCAAAGTGAGGAAGACAAGGGAGTCCAAATGGGATATGGCAAAAGGGAGAGAAACCTCCTAACCAGACAAAGAATGTCGCAAGTCAGCAGGTCCACAGCCGGGCTACTGGAAAAACACTTCGAAGAAAGAGGACACAGCAGCACAAGGAGCAAGCTAAAAATGGGACTACAAACACAAACAAACACGCTGAGGAAAATGAATGCTCTGAATGAATATGGGATACACGTAAAAGGGGTAGGGAGCCATATGCAGGAACTGGCTAAAGAAACACTACCTATAATGAGACAGCTGGGAAAGGCCAAAAGGGTATACACAAACGCGGAGATGGAGGGCACCGCCAGAACCACCAAGCACCTTAGGAGAATGGACACGGAATACAGAGACCCACAGTTGCAGCCTGCGACGACAGGCTCTGAAAAAATGGGGGCAGTAAATGTAATACAGGAAACGAAAACTCAGCAAGCTACTAAGCAAATAAATTTTACCAAAATGCTGACACTATTCAGAAATTACCCGGACCTCAAAAACCTAACCACAGCAGATGGGAAAAGTGCTATACCAATAAAAACACTAAAGGCAACAGGTGGAAGAAAACACGACAACAAGACGGCAACCAAAATAGCACAAGGCATGATGCACTTATACCCATACATTTGCGAGGCACAGCCCAACGACATTAAAAAACCAGGGGACCATTGGGACCATGTGTGGAACAGAAGGTTAAAACCAGAATACATACAGGAACGGAAAACAGGAGAGCTAGAGAGATACACCAAAAGTACGGTAAGCATGGAAAACATAAGCGACTGGCCGGCGCAAATAAAGACACTACATGAGGCTGGAAATAGCCTGAAGAACATATTGCAACTACTGTCCATGTACCCGCTGGCTAACCAAACAAAACACTTCGAACAGGCAGATGTGGAATGGACGGAACAGGAGAAGGAAACTCTGGGCATAGAAACTAACCAGGAGAAGGAGGAAGATGATGTAATGACTACAAGAAACCCACGGGGAAGAATAAAGAGGAAGACAGAGCAACGAGACAGAGACCAGTGGTCAACACAAGAGGACCAAATGGACACGCTAGAACAAGAGGGAACCTATACGCCCGCCAGGATACTGGCAAGTAGACAGTACCTGCAAAACTACACTGATGTGACTTCGAAAGTAACACAATACGAAATACGGTGGACCGACAGCGAAGGAAGGGAACAAACGACGTGGAGCACAGAAGAAACAGTGAGAACACACCTGCTCAAACACAACCCCTCCTCAGACCACGAATGGCAGAACCTTGTGGAGGAATGGGAGAATGACAAAAGAAACAAACAGACCAAACGTGAACCTGCTGAAGAAATACTGGCAGGACAACCAAACGGTGAACAGAGATACTGGAAACATGTAACACACCTGGAAATATGCACAAGGGAAACGAACCCGGACCAAGACATTAGGCACACTCCAGGAACAAAAGACAGGCAACTATGCACGGAAGGTGACACCACCTACTGCTACGAGCCGGATGGGGGCCTTATAGGCACACTGAGCACAGTAAAAGTTAGAGAATTATACGACAGATACGCCGAGGCGGTGGGGGACAGCACGGCACAACGACCAACAGGAAAACAACTGGCCAAAAGACTCAAACTGAGTGTAGAACACAAAATACAAGTCAACACCTTCGAGGAGGAAATTGCACAATTACTGATAAGGTACTCTAGTAAAGCAGAATTGAAACATAGAAAACGGAACCTCCAAAACCACTGGACATTCCCCCCGGAAATGATGGAGGCGGTGCACACAGCCATGGGAGTCCAAACAGAGGTGTTCGCCTCGCCACTCAATGTACACAAAAACACTAAAACATACTACTCACAATACCCAAGAGACTCGGTATTTGGGGCTGTAGGCTCGGCATGGGAAGAGCAATGGGAAAAACTGGGGTCATACCAATTCAACCCGGAGTATACAGCAGGGGACCTCTACAAGGCACTGAAAAAGGCAATTAACTCCACAAAAACAGCAGAACCCGTCCTAGGGGTAGGGATATACCCCACATATGCTAAAAGCCCGTATAGGAAACTACTAAACAAGCACATGGGATACAGAGTGCATGAGCTGCTTGAGATAAAGGAAGGACAGTTCACCTTCCTGCCACCTGACCACTGGATGCAAGGGAACCTACAAAAACCCAAGCAATGTAACTGGAACATGAGAATACTGATAGTAGCGAATGCGGCAGGATGGAGGAAATACTGCCCGGACGCACTTAAAACCCACGACATATTCAGCAAGGCCCTCCTCAAATGCCCGCAAAGCAAAGTCAGGACGATAGGCAGAGCATGCTACATGCACAGGCCTCTTACCCTTAGGGATGCAGACAGGCAGCCTAGGTCAATTACTGAATGGGAGAAGGATTGCGTCATAGACCCAGCGCCATGGACAAACCATGAACTACCGGTTATACAAGCAATGCCAAGCGGCCACCTGGAAAACTACGTAGAGGAAATAATTGACCGCTGGATGGAAGACAGGAAAAAAGAAGGGGAGCACAGAGGAGGGGACAGGGGACCGAGGCCAACAACTATGGACGTACTAAGAGCCAACACTACGTGGAGCAGAGAGGAAATAAACAGGGACGCACTAAGAAGATGGGCACTACAGTTTACGTGCCCAGGCACAGCAGAAGAAGACATAAAAGGGGACCAATGGCTGCAATGGGAAAGGAGTGCGGTAGAGAAAGCCGAACTACCACCAAAAAGCCAGTGGGACAACCACGGGAAAGGATACCCAGAGCCCCATAGGAGGCATAACAAAAATGATATGGTCTACACAGATGGCAGCCAAAGAAAAGTCAGAAAGGAAAACGGGGAAGTCGAGGAAGTAACGGCGGCAGGAGTCTGGGACCCAAGAGGGGAACGAGCAACGAACCACATGCAAAGATGGATTGGACGCTGCCAAACTGTTAACAGGGCGGAGCTCACTGCCATATATATGGCACTAACACTAGATTCAAACTCGGGAGAGGAAAAAGTCAGCATATGCACGGATAGCCTAACCTCCCTCTACCAAATACAAAACATGAAAAGAAGGCCACACACGCTGGAAAGACATGTACACAGGGACATACTGTGGAAAATAATGAAACAAATACAAATGCCATTTTACACATCTGACGAGGTTACGAGGTAAAATTTTCGGAATTTCGTCGTTTTTCCCTACGAACCCGTCAAAACGACTCCTTGATATCGTGTTGATTTGTCCAGTTTCACGAGGGAAATTGTCCTTTGTATTCATGCTTTTTTTGTGGAAGGGTAGATGTCAGGAATTCATAAAATAGAGCAAAATTTTGTGCTCAGTTTGTTGCGTTTTAATACAAGCCGTACATTCAGTTTTTTTAATAAACAACACATAAAAATTGCGGTTTATTTATGCTTTAGGCTTCAACCGAGACTGTTGGTACAAGTGGTCAAGGAAAATAGCCGGCTTACAACATAATTACAATGGACCAACCCAGCTCGGCAATTTCTGCACCCCAATACTAAAGCAGCAAAGCTGCCCCTTCTCGACTCACGCAACACTTTCCTAAGGGTATTCCTACACCTCAATACTAACGTAACAGAGTTGCCCCTTTTCGACTCGCGCAAAACTTTCCTAAGGCGATTCTTACGCCGCAATGCTAACGCGACATAGCTGCCCTAAGGCGATTATTACACCTCAATACTTGAACGCGTCAAAATTGCCCTTCTCGACTCGTAAGACTTTCCTAACGAGTTCCATATTCACACCATTCAAAAACCGCTACCGGGAAATTAGTGCTACAGCAAAAACTTGTTTGTACTGTACTCAGGCTCGAGACGTCTAGAGTCGCCCCTTCCTCGACTCGCGCAAAACTTTTAAATATCATAATAATATAATAATAATGTCAAGATATAATAATAATGATATATCGTATATATTATAATATGTTGTATGTTATGATAACAATACTAACACTACTATTAATCTTTTTTTAATTTTTTTAATAGTAATAATAGTAATAATAGTAATAATACTAATAATTTTTGTCACCGTACTCCGTGTCCACTAGCAGAAAGGGAGACTTGCTGACGCGTGTCCACTGACCTTCGCTGCTTGGTCAAATAATTATCTAGATTTGAAATCAAAAAAAGCGGACACGGTACACGTCGCCAAGGCTTCATAGCCAAACCAAGTGCCGACGTCTTAAATGTGGTAGTTTTAGTGGGTAAGTTATGTATGTTTGAATTATGGTGTTTTAAGTGTGCGATTTCTCTTGCTTAAAAAACACGCGTTAAAAACATGCGCTTTGAGAGTTTGAGTGTCGGTAAAATACAACGGTATTTTTTCGTATGATGTTTTTACGTAAAGATCTTTGAAGCACAGATCTTGGTCCAAAGATCTTTGCGCAAATATAACCTTAAACATTAAAAAGCATTTGAAGCTGGCGCAAAGATCTTGAAGCTAGTAACTCGACTTTGCGCAAAGTTTACTTTAGCAATTAATGGGTACACGGAGCTTACGCAAAGATTTCTTTACATCTTAAAGAGTAGTTCGAGCTTGCGCTAAGATCTTTGAAGCAAAGATCTTTGCGCAAATATTACCTTAAACATTATTAAAAAGCATTTGAAGCTGGCGCAAAGATCTTGAAGCTAACTCGACTTTGCGCAAAGTTTACTTTAGCAATTAATGAGTACACGGAGCTTACGCAAAGTTTTCTTTACAAATTAAAGAGTAGTTCGAGCTTGCGCAAAGATCTTTGAAGCAAAGATCTTTGCGCAAATATTACCTTAAACATTATTAAAAAGCATTTGAAGCTGGCGCAAAGATCTTGAAGCTAACTCGACTTTGCGCAAAGTTTACTTTAGCAATTAATGAGTACACGGAGCTTGCGCAAAGTTTTCTTTACAAATTAAAGAGTGGTTCTCAGAGCTTGCGCTAAGATCTTTGAAGCAAAGATCTTTGCGCAAATTTGCTAACTCAAACGTTGAAAAGCAGACGAAGCTTGCGCAAAGATCTTTGGAGCTAACTCGACTTTGCGCAAATATTTCTTTACAAATTAAAGAGTGTTCGAGCTTGCGCTAAGATCTCTGAAGCAAAGATCTTTGCGCAAATTTGCCAACTCAAACGTTGAAAAGCAGACATGCTTGCGCAAAGATCTTTGGAGCTAACTCGACTTTGCGCAAATATTTCTTTACAAATTAAAGAGGGGTTGAGCTTGCGCGAAGATCTTTGAAGCAGAGATCTTTGCGTAAATGCAAACTCTGAAAGCATTGAAAAGAAGACAAAGCTTTCGCAAAGATCTTTGGAGCGAATGTTTTAACATTAATGTCAGAAGTCTGAGTTTTGACATTAATGTCAAAACAGGCGGGATCATCTCTTTTTCCTAGCATTATTGCTGCTTTTGCTGAGTTTTGACATTAATGTCAAAACAGGCGGGATCAACTCTTTTTCCTCTTATTATTGCTGTTTTTGCTGAGTTTTGACATTAATGTCAAAACAGGCGGGATCAACTCTTTTTCCTAGCATTATTGCTGCTTTTGCTGAGTTTTGACATTAATGTCAAAACGGGCCGGATCAACTCTTTTTCCTAGCATTATTGCTGCTTTTGCTAAGTTTTGACATTAATGTCAAAACAGGCCGGATCAACTCTTTTTCCTAGCATTATTGCTGCTTTTGCTGAGTTTTGACATATGACATTAATGTCAAAACAGGCGGGATCAACTCTTTTTCCTAGCATTTTTGCTGATTCTGCGTCGGAGGTTTGACATTAATGTCAAAACAGGCGGGATCAACTCTTTTTCCTAGCATTATTGCTGCTTTTGCTGAGTTTTGACATTAATGTCAAAACGGGCCGGATCAACTCTTTTTCCTAGCATTATTGCTGCTTTTGCTGAGTTTTGACATTAATGTCAAAACGGGCCGGATCAACTCTTTTTCCTAGCATTATTGCTGCTTTTGCTGAGTTTTGACATTAATGTCAAAACAGGCCGGATCAACTCTTTTTCCTAGCATTATTGCTGCTTTTGCTGAGTTTTGACATTAATGTCAAAACAGGCGGGATCAACTCTTTTTCCTAGAATGATCGCTGCTTTTGCTGAGTTTTGACATTAATGCCAGACACAAAAAAGTATGCGTGCTTTCCTCGAGAATAAGCACTTCTTTGCCTTTGCAGTTGAGAGACTTAAGAAGAGCAACTTTTTTACTCACTGTTTTGTAAACAATTATTTCTACCTAATTTTTACTCCTATTTTATGAACAATTATTACTACATGATTTTTACTCACTATTTTATAAACAAATATTCCTACCTGAAACTCACCATTTATAAACAATTATTTCTCCCCGATTCATGTAGATATATTTGTTTATAAAATAGCGAGTAAAAAGGTTGCTCTTTTTTTCGCTCTTCAAACTCGCTATTTTTTCTAAGTCTCTCAACGATTTGTAGAGCGGAAAGAAGAGCAACTTTTTTACTCACTGTTTTGTAAACAATTATTTCTACCTAATTTTTACTCCCTATTTTATGAACAATTATTACTACATGATTTTTACTCACTACTTTATAAACAAATATTCCTACCTGAAACTCACCATTTATAAACAATTATTTCTCCCCGATTCATGCAGATATATTTGTTTATAAAATAGCGAGTAAAAAGGTTGCTCTTTTTTTCGCTCTTCAAACTCGCTATTTTTTCTAAGTCTCTCAACGATTTGTAGAGCGGAAAGAAGAGCAACTTTTTTACTCACTGTTTTGTAAACAATTATTTCTGCCTAATTTTTACTCCCTATTTTATGAACAATTATTACTACATGATTTTTACTCACTATTTCATAAACAAATTTTTCTACCTGAAACTCACTACCAAAGGGGCAGCTTTGCTGCGTTAGTATTGAGGTGCAGAAATTACCAAACTTGGTTTGTTCATTGTTAGTATGTTGTAACTAAGAGTCTTGATGGTGCAGGCATCGGTTTGCCTTAAACAAGTGGTACCTTTCACCTAGGAAAGTCATAAAATACTCAAACTGAAAAAAATATCAAGGGTGTGTCACAAAATACATTTTTCGAGAAACGTATACAATAAAATCATGCAAAATTTAAGGCCGTTTTAACTGATTGTATTCATGGGTCCTTCACAGTGGTGGCAATATTAAACTACGTATAGTTTTGAAAAACTCGGGTCCTCGTAACCTCGTAACCTCGTCAGTTTTGAAAGCTGTACAAATGCTAAATAGGGAAGGAACAAAGGTGGCCGTATATAAGGTTAAAGCGCATGTGGGAATACATGGGAACGAAATGGCGGACGAGGTGGCGAAAAAGGCCTGTGAAGAAGGGGAATACGGCCTTAACCACGACAACACGGATACAGTAATGCTACTGGCAATAAGTGAGGACACAGGTAGACAACTAGAAGGACACCAAGCAGTACTCA
The DNA here is from genome assembly GCA_001247695.2 of Cymbomonas tetramitiformis. Classification (NCBI taxonomy): domain Eukaryota; kingdom Viridiplantae; phylum Chlorophyta; class Pyramimonadophyceae; order Pyramimonadales; family Pyramimonadaceae; genus Cymbomonas; species Cymbomonas tetramitiformis. The sequence goes on from LGRX02012691.1 coordinate 33,657, forward strand.
ACCATGTAACAAAAAAGGTAAGGGAAGCGAAAATGACGGGGGAAACAAACATAATACAAAGACTAAAAAGGAAACTAGAAACCGGACCCGAAGAATGGGAGACCAAAAGACAACGAATTGAGAGGGTGGAGGCAGAATATGCACAGAAAAGTCGGGAGCCTACAGAAATAGAAATAGTAGAAGCCTGGACAGACACCTGGCCAGACGAACCAGAATGGCAACATGAGCAGGAAGAGGCACTGGAACTCCAGAGGACGGAACGACAGGAGGAGGAACTACTAAGACAGGAGCAGCAAGTACAAACAGCGCAACAAGCCAAACAAAAGAGGGGTTACAGGCAAGAGAGCACACAAGAAACAGAATTGAATGAGGAAGAGTCAGGGGAGACAAAAACAATACGGAAAGAGGAGGCATTAGGACATGGAACAAGACAAAAGCGAATAAGAACCCGAAACCAGACAGAACCCGACCAACCAGCCCTAAGGGAAGTTGCAGGGCAAAAAAAAGCTCAAGGAAAAGTCGCAAGGGGGCGAACGCAGGCACCAAAGCTGCCAGAGGAACAGAACAAAGACGTGGCAACACAAGAGGACACTGCAGCCGAGCTCAGCGAAATGGTCCAACAACAGGATGAAGCACAGGAAGAATGGAGAGCACTCCAAGAAATGGCACAGCAACAGGAAGCAGCGCAACAGGAAGTACGAGCGAGGGAATGGAGGAGGACCTCGATAGAAAAAATACTGACAGCGACAAGAGAAAAACCAGAAAAGCACATGCAGCACTTAAAAGGAGACAAAGCTATGCATAAGCTCTCTAATGGATACTGGAAGAAAGGAACAGAATACCTAAACGAGCATGATGTGACAGTCCTGCTAAGATGCCGGGCAAACAAGCTACCGGCGGGACCGTACAAGAAACAGCAAGGAGGGGGAAGGGCGCAAAAATGCAAATGCTGCGGGATGCCCAGACAAGTGAATGCGGGAGGCTTCATACGCACAGCTCATGTGCTAGGAGGATGCACGGAAAGGGAAATAAGGAACATGATAATAAGCAGGTCGGATGAGACCACCAAAATGATAGCAAAAGCAATTAGCAAAGGCAGGAAAGGAGGATGTGTAATAAGAACACATGCGGGGAAAAAAGGGAAGGGAATGAACAATGGGAGACCAATAGAAGACTTCCTGCTCACAAGGGGGCAATGCAGACTGGACGGACGAAACACACCAGCACCAGAGCACGGAAAGGACACCATACCACACTATGTAGACATAGTAATGCTTGAGGGAACCGAGAAGGGGAACGAGCAGCCTGGGTACACACACCAAAAGGCAATGGCAGAAGCGGGCCACATACACCTGATAGAGGTAACGTACACAGATGAAATGAGCTGGGAGGAAGCACTAAAGACAAAGTACACAAAATACACACCGCTGGTAAAGCTACTGGAACTATATGGGCACAAAGTGACACTACACGTGATGGTATTCGGCAACACGGGAACGATATATGAGCACACGGAGAAAATACTGACTAAACATTTAGGATTTGACAAACAGGAAGCCCTGCACCTACTCAGGAAAGTACATGACCTAGCCACTGGATATGCAGTAAGCCTTAATAGACTATATAGGAAAAAAGCAGACAAGGAACCTGACTAGGAAAAAAGAAGTGAGAGTCAAGGGGACTCACAAAGCCCCACACCCCGTTCAAGGGTGTCTCTTTTTCTTTTTTCTTTTTTCTTTTTCTTTTTCTTTTAGATTAGAAAATATAGTACTTACGCGATATTGGTTTGTATTAACTGTATTGCATAATGTATTCATTTGTGCGTTAGAACCCATGCTTGTTTGCATTCGTGTGTCCTATCGTATTGAGCATGTAGTTACGTAGCGAGTAAAATATAGTTTCGAATATCAATTGCTATTGCCTTGTCGCATTTTCACATATCACATGCATACTTTTCAACGCACGAAAGCATCAACTAGGAAGTATAGTGCATCCCAACTTGCGGTATGCATACTAAGTTTCAATATGTTGTGCATGCAACATATTGAAACTTAGTATGCAACGCATACATAGCATATCCAATATGTGTGTGTTAAAGCATATCATTAATATGTGTTTGTTATTCGTGGAAAGACCGAATATCTAGGTAGATATGGCCATGTTTACATCGTATTCGATATGCGGTATATATATACATGACCATGTTTGATCAGTACTTGAGAATAGACACATGATAGGTAAGGCCATACTTACCCTTGTTAATGTATAAACATGGCCATGTTTGATCATTACTTGAGAATAAACACATGATAGGTAAGGCCAAACTTACCCTTGTTTATGTATAAACATGGCCATACTTACCTTGTACTTGGATATAGATACATGATAGGTAGGGCCCTACTTACCCTTGTTTATGTATAAACATGGCCATACTTACCTTGTACTTGAGTACAGATACATGATAGGTAGGGCCCTACTTACCTTGTTTATGTATAAACATGGCCATACTTACCTTGTATCTACCCAATGTCTAAGTGATTCATGCATTCACGTGCGTACGTATGGTGCGTTAGACATTGGGTAGGTACAAGGTAAGTAAGGGGTAAGTAAGGCCAAAAACCACGACCAAACATGGCCTTACTTGGGTTGTGTTGCGCCGCTGAAAAACTGACTAAACATGGCCATGTCTGGTCGTGGTTTTTGGCCATCCAGACACAAGGTAGATACAAGGCAAACATGGCTCTACCTACGATTCCTAAATTTGTAGGGGGTACAATAAGGGCGAGCTTAAGGCGGTGTTGCAGCATATGGGGCTCGACGGTGCGGGGCTGGCTGCAGAGTTGGCCACACGTTTGTTCAATGCGACCGCCGCAGCGCGCAAGGAACATCAGGAAAAGGGGCGTCGCGGTCAGCGTTCAAATGCAGGAAGCGCGAGACCGGTTTCCGACGACAACGGAGGTGAAGGTCGAGGCAAGGGACGTGGGGGGAGAACAACTGGCCCCGACGGTCAAGCTGCAGTTGCTGAAGCAGGTGCAGGGAAAGGTCGAGGCAAGGGACGTGGGGGGAGAACAACTGGCCCCGACGGTCAAGCTGCAGTTGCTGAAGCAGGTGCAGGGAAAGGTCGAGGCAAGGGACGTGGGGGGAGATCAACTGGCCCCGACAGTCAAGCAACAGTTGCTGAAGCAGGTGCAAGGAAAGGTCGTGGCAAAGGACGTGGGGGGAGATCAACTGTCCCCAACAGTCAAGCTGCAGTTGGGAGAGGTGCCGGCATGCGCGCTAATGCTGCCGCTGGCATTAAGCGTGTATACCCATCGTCCCCTCCTTCCTCCCCTGTCCAAGACAGTGTCAAGACTCGCAAAGTTGGGCAGGCGGAAGCAGGTGATCCTAAACGACCACGAGGTTCTCCCCCTATGACAGCGTCTCCCACCTTTTCCCCTCCTCAACGGAAGGCGAGGACACGTTCTGCCGACAATGGCCGCTGTCTATTTCAGGAATCGCCCGAGAAGAGTGAGTCGGACTCGTATGACGACATGCCTTTACTTCAGCGAGCAGCAAGGCCCGTAACTGCTCCAGCAGTTTCTGTGAAGTCGGACTCATCAGACGAGGACGACATGCCGTTGGCGCAACGTGCTGTGGCTCGTTTCCTCCCGGCAGACTACACCTTCGAAATGATAACTGCTGTTCCAAAAACGTTTGCTGTCACCGCTGCAGGTGAAAACAACCCCGCCGACGAGTGCTGGTTTACGGTTCTACTGGCGCGTGGGAAGGTTTCACTTCCCATGCACTATGTTGAGGTCTTGGACTTGGATTCGGAGAAACGTTTGGTACACTGGCAGTTCTGGATTCCACGCGCTGCGAACCTTACGCCGGCCTCCAAGCGCAAGCTGCGCACTTTCAAGAACACGGACTTGCTGTTTATCGCAGACGCTTTCAGGCGCGGAGGAGTTCGGCACAGGGCGTGGCATCCCTTCAACCCTGCGGAAATGCTGACTTGCTGGGATGAGCGCATCTGTCCGCCCGAGGGCGGTATGCCTTCAGGTCCTGAAAAGGAAGAGCTTTTAAAGACTATTGCCGACAACCTGTTCTCTGAGTAGAATCTGTTTTACAAGTTTGTTTACCCTGAACATGGCGTCCTTCTTTTTACAGATCTTCCTACCATGTGTATACTGTTTCAATCCCAGCTCGCTAGAGCGGTTTCTTTGTATGATATAAGGAAATACAAACTCGAAACGGTGACAACGCGCCGTGTAACTCTTGAGTATGTTGCTTAACTTCACATGGACAATTCCAGCGCTCAGGGTTTTCAGGGTTTGAGGGGTAAAATGACCAAAACGGTCACCAAAATTATGCATCCAACTATTCCTGTGTGCAACTTGCGATTGTGGACTTGTAACCAAGTTCAAACCCATCAAAATAACGTAACAACTGTGCTTTAAACTCTTGCAATATAGTTTACCACCCAATTTCCAGGGTTATTTCCCATACGACTGGCCCCGTAATGATATTTCCCCATCTTAGGGTGGTCGAAATTGAAAAAATCCGTTGTTTTCCAAGGAGTTCTTATTGTTATGCATCAAGCATATGTAAAGTATATTGGAAATTCATACTTGAAAAAGTTTTGGGGATTTTTCGTCGAGAATCGTATTTTTGGTGATTTTTCTGAGTTCGCGTGGCAGAAAAACACACTAAATCGTCGAAAAAACATCAAATTTCTCAAAATTTGCATTCGATAATGTTATTTTTTGTTTAAGTGCATCAAATGTGTGTAAATTCCACAAAAAAAAATGACCCCAAAAAAATGAGACTGGAATGAGACTGGGGCCAGTCTCATTTCGGCGATTCCATCGTTTAAGGTCGGTGGCGGAGCATCGCCCATGTCGAAAGGCGGATTAGTGCGTAGTAGTCAAATAAGCTTATGATTTTTTACAGATGTGCCTGCAAAAGATATGTGAAACCCGGATAAATAAGCACGTAAAATACAAAGTACAAAATTTACTCATTTAGCTCACGTGGGTGACGGTAATGATATGGAGCATGTGTGGCATAGGATCCCGGAGAGATTCTTGTAAAAACCGGTGAGGCAAAGATGGAGCTCACATACAATCGCAAGGCGTCGTCGAGTATAGCCGGAGGCAGGTCGGTTGGAATTCGGTCAAAATAAAGCATCTCTCACTTGTGCATAGTTGCGCAGTGAAAAAGCGCGACATCTCTCTTCCTCGTAGGCGAGTCTAGTGTGATCAAAACACGGCTTGCCACGGACCATGGCGTACACACGTTCGAAGGTTGCTAAAACCTCACGGCTCGCCTGCTCGCGGTGTGTCCAAAGTATGAATTGGTTGCCACATTTGATCGGTAAGAAGCTCGCGGCATACGCAACTTCATTACATGCGTAACTTCGGACGGGCGCCGCTCCCACCCAGTAGAAAACACGCGGATGAACTTCGGGACGAAGGTAAGGTGGATGCGGTGGATGGAAGGCTGCAGGCCAGATGTGATCGCGGTACAACTCGAACTCTAACAATGCCAAGAGTTCGAAACAAAAATCTCGCTGACCGTTATCAAACCCGCGGCTGTACAGGTGGACTCGTAATGTAGGTACGTCTAGGATTCGGTCGATGAGGATCAACACCGCCTCTAACGGACGGTACCCTTCACCCACGATGCAGAATGCTCCAAACCGGGTGCCGCGTAGGGGGGCCCACTCGGGAGGGAGTGGGGCGGTGTTTACCCCACGGTGTACGGTGACCGCGTAATCATCGATGAATCCTTGGAATTGTGCTCCTGGAATCGATTGATCCCGTGTTGCATATTCGCCGATGGTGATTTCATATAGCTCCTGATGGCGATATCCTGTAACTCGTGTAATCACACAATAATTCAGGCAGAAAATATTGAAATCTCCGGGTCAACTGTAACCACAAAATAATTCAAACAGATATATTAAAAATGTCATCCCCGGGCCAAATTACATCCCGGGTGTACGTAATATTCCCATGCAGAGGGGAAATAATGAACTGGCTCGATGAACCAATCATTATCATAAAAAGTTGATCGGCATTCCTAAATCTCTCTTTTCAGCTCTCAAACTCTGGAGAAACTGACTATAGCAATTCCTATCAAATTGTGAAGCTGTTGACAGCTCCTGCATGTAAAACTGCTGGTGGGTGACTTCGGGATAATTGATATTAAAACCTGCACTAAACTCAACAGTTTGCACTACATCCCATATGTCATCATACTCTTCAACCTGCTCTTTAATAAAAAGCAAAATTAAAAAATATGATGACATGTCACAGCTGTACAACAACCCAAGTAAATTGGTGTTCCTAAACTGCTCAGAAACAATATCTTGAAACAGGTTTTTTGACGGGGACATGTTTGCCAGTAATACCCGCCACTCTGCAAGGAAAACAATAGTATTTAATATACTCATTATGGCAAACAGTTGTAAAACAAACTACACTTATATTCTACGGCTTACTTTCTAGGACGTCCCGGTCTTGCGACATCAAGAACCTGCAACACCAAATAGACCCCATCAGTGAAAGGACAGAAAACCATTCACAATTGTACACAGGCATCATTGGCAACAGTTAAAGAAACTTGTACGTGGCACAACTAAATAAAGAAACTAAGGCTGACCTCGAAGAACTAACTTAGCGAGTCAAGCCGAAGAAAACGGTTATGTTTGTCACAGAAAAATTGCTTCCACCAACCTGCAAGCCACATCATTGTTAGGACAACATGTATACAACTCACGATACAACATACAAAGCAGCCAGATCGTGGCAAACCGTACGCATCAGAACGAACCGGACACACCACCGGATCCGACGCGCTCCATTCCGGAGCTAACGACGGCCGACCATGGCGGGGTGAACACAGGATTGCGGTCCCACGGCTTCTACCCGGCAGAGTTGGAAAAGGGTGTGTCCGCCCCGAAACATTTCATCATCTGCAACGGACAGCCGCGCATGAACACTACATGCAGAAAACAGTAACAAACTGAAATCAGTAACAAACAGTAAACATAAACAATTACAGAAACACATTCATCAATAACACAGAAAACGGAAACGATAAACATATTCAACATGTGAAAAAAGAAAAGAAAACAATAAACAGATTAACCATTAGCACATGGTGATCGATCGCCGTCACCAGAGCGACAACAAGATGCGGAGGAGACAAAAGAACACAGTGATGAGGAGGAATTCCCAGAAGATGTACCATCCACGAGGCAGCAAATGCGACGATCGAAAAAATCAATCGGCTCTTCTTGGGACCTCAAGAGGACCCAAGCGCAGAGGTAGGTCCTCCTTATCAGCTAAGTCAGCAATTCAGCATTCATCACATTCATGTGTTCTTTGAGGATGTGTGTGTGTGTGTGTGTGCAGGAAAGTGTAGAAAACGTCCAAGCGTCCGCTAACGTCGTGGCGAACAATTTCGTGTTGGATCTTCTCGTCTCCCACAACCACCACAACAGCTCGCAGGCCTACTTCGATGCGATTCTGAACATTCTGCGTGTTCACTACATCGACAAAGTAGCCGATAGTGCACATACTCTCATCGCAGAGGTTCCATCTACATATGCACAAGTATTGCAGAAGTGGAAGGAGATGTTCAAGGGATACAACGAAGTGGACGTTTGCCCCGAGTGCTCCGAATTCTTTCAGGACGAGCACGCCAACTGCGACAAGTGTCCGAAATGCCTGGAACCGAGATATGAGGACGGAAAGACGGTGAATGGGGTATACATTCCAGGTCGAGCTCGCTGTATTTTTCGATGGTGGCCGCTCGAAACGCTGTTCACCGTATTCTTCCTGACGCCGGAGTTAGCCATGCTAGCGCGTACGTGGTGGAAAGAAGGCATGTTGGACAAAGACCCCCGAGCGGAAATACATGGTATACTCGGTGAGTTTACTCCGAAATTTCAATCCATGACTGTGTACACCGCATGGACGTAAGGGCAGTACGTCGTCCGTAGGTACGATTGGCATCGTCCGCCCGTGTGGACAAAGCAAGTGCGGAATTCGTATGTCGTATTTTCCACGCACTGCTCGTGCAAGCTTGTCCATGTAGGTGAACACCATATGGATGGTATGCACGTACGCCGTCCGTACGCACGGACAATGTTGCCCACCCATGTGAACAGTTTAATTGCGGAAATCTTAGGTCTCATTTCCCAGAGCTCGTGCAAACCTGTCCATGACTGTGAACACCGCATGGACAATTCGTTCGTTCGTTGTCCGTACGTGTGTAAGTAGTTATCCACCCGTGTGGACAGTGAGTGTAAGGAATTCTTATGAATCGTTTCCCAATGCTCGTGCAGACTCGCCAGGATTTCTCAACTTCGTTCGCAACTGTAAGTGGGACATATTTAAAGACCCAAGGAACATTGCCATTATGGCGTTTGCAGATGGCGTCCAATCCTTCAACGACGGCATTCGCACGGTGACTCCGCTGTGTTTTACGATTGTCAACTTCCCGGGAGAAATTCGCTGCAAACGAGAATACGTGATGACTTGGGGAATCTGGGATGGAAAACCGAAAGTCAGCAGCAAGTTCTACGACATGTTCACCTTGGAGGTTAACAGACTGACTAACGGCGTACGCATGTTCGATGTGATTACCAACATGGTTTTCACGTTCAAGCTCGTGCTGTACAAAATGCTCGAAGACTACGTTGGCTTGAGCGACGCGGCGAGACGATTCGGAGCTAATTCGTACTTAGCTTGCCTGAAATGCTGGATCCGGGGTACCGAGAAATCTACAACTGGTCTAACGAAAATCATATATTCCTCACTACACCAAGGACTGCAACCAGGTAAACGCATGACCCCGTCGCTTGTCCCCTTACCTTCTTCGGCCGTACGTACGGAGTATGTGTGCCCACCGTGTGGACACCCCACGGACAGCTCGTGGATTTTAGCTTAAATTATGTGTTAAAGAACACCCTGTCCGGGCTTGTGGATACCGGCGTCCGCACGCGTGGACGCCGGAGTCCGATGTGTTCCGTACGCGTGATTCGCCGTCTAAGCGTGTCGTGTTGATTTTCGCCGTCATTGAGCAGGTGAACCAATCCCTCTTCGCACCAACAGCGAAGTCCGTGAAACCCAACAGCTCCACGCCAAGATGATCAGAGAGGGACGAGTGCCTAAACAAATCGTCGAGGAATTCATGAAGCAGAACGGGGTTAAGGAACCATGCCCGATGTCAATCATTCCTGATTTTGACGTTGTACGGGACTACCTTCTCGACCTGATGCACATCTTGTACAACCTGATTCACGGCGTCCACTGCGTGATTTTTGGTGATGGTTGGGGACCGAACACACGCAACTATGCGCGGAAGATGAAGGTCCATCGATCGTGGGTTATCGCACCCCCACCCAGAAATGTAAACGATCGAAGATCTGCTGCGAAGCGACTGGCAGGTAAGCTTGTAGGTCGTTTGCGAGTTTCTGCTGTTCCATACGGATGAACACCGTGTTGCCGCCGGACGGACGGCGCATGTAACCGTACGGACGACGTATGGACCATCCACTGCATGCCTAACGATGTAAAGTCTTTGCAGACAAACCATCACCGTGGGGACTGTCACCGATCGCAAAGACCGGTGCAATCAAGTGGGTACGAGGTCTGAAGCTCGCGACAAATATGGGACCTCTAGCTAAGAAACTTCTGCAGGAAAAGTACAAGAACCCGAAAAAGGTGCGGAAGATGAAGGCCGCGGAGCTGGGGGTATCCCTCACTTCTGGGATACTGGGCGTTATTGCATCCTGGCAAAATGCTGACGGGCAAGTTCTCCGACCACAATACGCGAGGTTCGTCGGTGAATTTTCGGTGGTGGTTCGAGAATTAACCGCCCCCTCAATTCATCCAGAGGTACGTTAAGCCTAATCAACCCGTGTGCTTCCGTGTGGATATTCTCGGACACCGTACGGACGCCGCACGGACGGCGTATGAAGCCGTTGTCCATCCGGTTGTTCCTCCACCATTCACACCTGGCATGTCCCGGTTCGAGATTAAGGTTGCCTCTCATTATTTTGCCTTTCAGGAAATGAACAAGCTGCAGAGCCGAGTCATGCAGTTGAGAGATGAGATGGAGCGGAACAACTCCCCTGAGGCGTTGGTGATTATGTCGCATCTTCTCGTGCACATTGTCGACCAGCTGAAGGACAACGGCCCTGCACGGGAAATCTGGATGTATGTCTTCGAAGACTATTTCGGGTTGTTGAAGCTGTCCATCAAGACCCGCTCACAACCCGTCGCCAGCATGATGAAAGGACTGGAGTTGCGGCGAACGGTTTCCATGGTTGCTGGCATCAAGCGAATGCATCGAAGTGGTCGAGCTCCCCAGTATCGACCTCCTGCAAAGCAGAACATCTTTACAACGAAATCAAGCACTGTGCGGCCAACCGCTGGTGAGCACATCCCTAAGTATCATGTGTGCCATGCATGTTAGTCGTTCCATGCGTGTGGATGCTTTTTAAGTACGTGTGCACGAAGTCGTTCACACGTGTGGCCAGCGATCCATACGCACGGACGGTACTTTACTATTGTCCGTTTGGTCAATATATACCGCCTGTCCAAGCGCGTGGACGAAGAGCCCACCGTGCGGACGACGTCGTCCACACGTGCGGAATACCTGTCCGTACGTACGGATGGGTTTTCACTATTGTCCGTTTTTTTCTCTCTTCAGTCTTCTTATGAGACAACTAATTCACTTGCGCGGCGTCAATCGCAACAGATGACAGAAAAAAGATTCAAGTCTACCTTCGTACCGAGTTCCCCGAGTACGACACTTTGTGCAAAAAGTTCGACGACACACTCGACTCATTCAATAGGTACCAACTTATGTGCATGTCTGTAAATTGTGCGAACGCCAGGTGGACGGCGTACGGACGGCGTACGGTCACCGTATGACAACGTACGGAACATTGAGTCCACCCGTGTGTACTTGCGAATGCAGGAACGTTGGACAACGGAATCGTCGCAACCGACGGGCGGGTCATCGAAGGCCGATGACGAATGACGTGGTTCCGGTGTTTCTACAACCAGACACGTGGAGAAGGTGCCCAAGAACTTTGCAGATTCAGCCTTTCACCGAGGAGGAGCAGACCTTCGCCTTAGCCGGGATCGCCCCGTGGACGGAGTATCCTAGATAGCATCAAGATTGGGCGTGAAGATTTCCGAGTGCACGACAGCGACATTGGTTTGAAGAGTTGTCAACGGTATTTCAAGAGCATCTTTCGAAGTCCGGGAGTGCCAACTCCAGCTCAACTTCTTACAGGCGAGATACCGGACGATGACGTTGAAGATAGGTATGGGGAAATCATGAAGATCGTCAAGCTTGATCTTCCCGGTCACGAGATCTTTCTGTTGAAGGCCCGTTGGTACCCAAAGGCGGCTGCGCTTGCGGACGATATCAGCAAGAACATTTACCTGCGCAAAGACATGCCATGGGACGTGTCTCAGCCATTCGTTCGCGCAAATAGCATTGAGAATCAAGTGGTAATTCAGGATGTTCCTTTCATGCCGGCTTGGCTTGCCCGGTACAAAGGAAATGTTGTCCCTTTGGCCATTCGACGACGAACTGATTGCTTCCAAGTTGTGTTGGATCGCAAGGCGGATTTCTTCCGTGAAATCGATGATAACAGTAGTAGCGAGGATGGCCGTAGTAGTAGTTCATCTGATTCAGATGATTGCGGATGATACACGATGTATTATATATGTAAATAAACCGTATGTGCGCGGACACCTGTATTCACACGCATGATTCCGCTAATCCATGCGGGTAAACCCTTATCCACACGCGCGGATGTATGTGTCCACACGCGTGTTTCAACAAACTCCAATTTTGACGTCCATACGTATGGATTGGCGAATTCCGATCGTCCATACGTCTGTCCACACGTCGTCCGTACGCATGGGTTCGTTCGTTGACACGCCCCCATGGTGCCCATATATGGCTGATGAAGGGGCAAGCAACGCTCGGGCACACCCAGGCCCGGGTGCAATGGCTGTCCACACGTGCGGACAAGCGCAAACGAGTGGCACGGCACGGGCCTCACACTGTCCATACGCCCGTCCACACGTCGTCCGTACGCGTCGGTACGACCCAGGGACACGCCCCCATGGTGTCCATGTGGCTGATGAAGGGGAAGGAAATGCTTGGGTACACCCAGGCCCGGGTGCAATGGGTGTCCACACGTGCGGACAAGCGCAAACGAGTGGCACGGCACGGGCCTCACACTGTCCATACGCCCGTCCACACGTCGTCCGTACGCGTCGGTACGGTCCAGGGACACGTCCCCATGGTGTCCATGTGGCTGATGAAGGGGAAGGAAATGCTTGGGTACACCCAGGCCTGGGTGCAATGGGTGTCCACACGTGCGGACACGCGCAAACGAGTGGCACGGCACGGGCCTCACACTGTCCATACGCCCGTCCACACGTCGTCCGTACGCATCAGTACGTCCAGGGACACGTCCACATGGTGTCCACATGGCTGAGGAGGGGGCAAGCAGTGCTCGGGTACACCCAGGCCCGGGTGCAATGGCTGTCCACACGTGCGGACAAGCGCAAACGAGTGGCACGGCACGGGCCTCACACTGTCAATACGCCCGTCCACACGTCGTCCGTACGCATGGGTACGATCCAGGGACACGTCCCCATGGTGTCCATATGGCCGAGGAGGGGTAGAAGCGACATTTCTCGCAGTCCGCACGTGTGGACAACATTTTCCAGTGGTTCATGCGTATGGACGGCACCTATCCATACGGTCGAAGCGTCCACACGCGTAATAAAATCAGGTAAACTAGCATACGTCGTCCACACGGATGCGCACGTATGGACGACAGGAAAGATATCTTACCCCGAGGATTGGCCGGCCCCGGGCCGAACTGAGTCGCCAAAATGAGGCCCGGGTCGAAGAGGGGCCGAAAGAGAAATTGCTTTGGGGCCGAACCAATTTGGCGCAAACTTCTAAAATTTTGATGAAAATTTTGCGATTTTTGCATTTTCCCATACTTAAGACTAAAATTTTCGCGCCTGCGGCGGGCATTTTGTAATTTGGACCGGGCGGGCCGAAGGCGGGCCGAAAGAAATTTTGATTTGGGGCCGTACCAGCTCAACGGAAGATATCTTCCGCGATGGACGACGTATGGATTTATCGTATGGACACCGTATGAACATCACTTTTACAAATTAGACAATTTCACACGTGTGGATTTAGCAAAAAAAGCGTCCATAGGGTGTCCGTACGCTGTCCACGCGTCGGACGGACGGTTTTCCACGCGTGCGGACAGGCCAATAATTTGTAGGGTAGGAATTACTACGAGATCCAAGAAGTCCCTCACGAGGGACAGCGACATCGACGCCTCTCTGAGGTTGATCGACGGTAGGCTATTTAATTTAGAATATTTTTTCATAAGTTTAGAATATCCCATTTTATCGTTAATTTAGAATAAGTTTTCTTTATGTCATCCGGCTATGACCGGTGCATGCATCCATGACGTTGTACCTGTACCTGTTGAGCTATCCCCATGCCATGCGAAATATTACACTGAAGAGTTGTCTTGAATGGAACCAAAAACCGTTCGATTAAAATCGAACGGTTTTTGGTTCCATTCGGAAAGATTCACGGCCGTGAATCTAAAAGTCACGGCCGTGATTAACGACTCTTTACGCATAATGACTTTTATTATTTGACATCTTTGCCACAATAGACACTCAC
>LGRX02012692.1:0-33686 GCA_001247695.2 Cymbomonas tetramitiformis
GATTTAGGGTGGCTTAAGCCACCTTGTCGTTTTTAATTATTACGGGAGCTATCGGTACCGGAAGCTAGATTTTTTAGCTCAAAATGACGGCGACATTGTCTTCTTTTAGACACTATGTGCACTATTAGGCGAGCCCAAGTTCCCGGTGAGCAATTTTGGGAAGTATCCAAGAGGGTGCAACATTTAGTAAAATTTGAGCGATTTTCCCGGTTTTTGTATACCCATGCTACTTCAACCGAGATTTTGAGGGTCAAGATGACCTCGGATCAAACTTTTGACAAGACACTGCAGAAAGAGCAGCTCGAGATCTTGACAACATGGGTCTCCAAAATTTGAAAGCGTCTTCGAGGAAGCCACCGGTGAGCTTATTAGCTTAAGGTGGCTTAAGCCATCTTAAGGAAAATTGGGAAATACCCACCCTACTTCAACCGAGATTTTGAGGGTCAAGATGAGCTCAGATCAAACTTTTGATAAGACACTGCAGAAAGAGCAGCTCAAGATCTTGACGCCATGGGTCTCCAAATTTTGAAAGCACCGCCGAAGAAGCCCCCATGGGCCCTTTAAGTTAAGGTGGCTTAAGCCACCTTAAGCTGCGGGTAATAGGCAAAATTGTATGTCTCCATGCCTTCAGCCCCCTTAGCACTGAATCCTCTAGAATGGTGGAAGGGGAACGCTGGCAAGCTTCCCAATCTTGCCCGTATGGCGCGCCAATTCCTAGGTGCGCCGGCTAGCACTGGTGGAGTTGAGAGGGCTTTCAACAACTGTGGACAAATGCATTCAAACTTGCGAAAAAACACTTCTGAGGGGACCTTGCAGCATGCAATGATGGCATCCATGAACACAGTGTAGACCTGCATTCATCTATGCTGAGCTTGAAAGATGCACCGCCATTACTTAAGACCTGATTTAGCTCCTGAGTAGTGAGAACACGACACTTTACTTGTGTCGGCACCAATGTAAATATGCCTTTAACAGTGTAAATATGCCTTTCTAGCCTTGAGAATGTGATGATCGGACTTATCGGATTTATCGAGATATCGGACTTCAAAAAAAAATGACATATCGGATTTATCGAGATATCGGACTTATAAAAAAATGACATATCGTATCGATAGGAAATCTTAGTTATCATATCATATCGATATCAATTTTCTAGTTATCGTATCGTATCGATAACTTTTTGAATATATCATATCGTATCGACAAGAATTTTGTACTTATCGAAAATTATCGATAACAAAAAAAAAAAACTCGATACCGAGCCCTGGAACAGTTGCAAGCAAGAATCACCCCAAATCAGGCAACACCACTTTTCAGTTGTACGATCGACAAGCTAGTGATTCATGCTGCATGTGACACACCGACAGTCAAATCTGTCACCTGTCACTTCCTATAGTAGGCTGGGTGCTGGAATCTGTATAGGCAGCCCTGACTGGGAGTCCCGGTGCAGGCCCCTATGACAGACCCCTAGGACCAACACTGGACTGCTGACTGATCTATAGGTTCGTGCTGTGACACACGCTGTGTCACAGGTAGACTAGTATCCGAGACCGTTGCGAGACCGTTCCGGGTATATCTAGCTTAGGGTTTATTATCTTATCACAGTTTATCCACACAGTTCGGGACCCGTCTGATATCTAGTGAACTAGGATATTCCGGTAGGTCGTGGCCCCATCCACGCTTTATTCCACTTGCTAGTTTGGCCATGATTGGCTAAACGGCCGCTCGGAGAGGTGGTGCGCGTTTGCGCGTTTGGGCATTGGTGGAGATTATGAGATGAGCGGCTTGCGGTGAGCGACTTTGGGCCGCAGCCATGGGGTCCCGGCTTGGATTAGGTTTCGTCGTCGCAATGTTCATTATTCACGGTTTTCTGCTCGCTCTGATCCTGCCTGCTACCGTATTTTGGGCTGGTGACCTTGGCGCCTTTAACTTCGACGACATCTTCCTTCGCCCCTCGCTAGCATGGCGGGGATTCATATCGGTCCAGTCGGTCCGTCCAGTCCGTCCAGTCCGTCCAGTCCGTCCAGTTTGGACGGACTGGACGGACCGGACCAAACATTCTTAACATTCTAACATTTCACAAATCAGGGCTCCCATACTTAAGCCCATACTTAAGGAGTGTAACGCGTCGGCCCGCGACGACGCCTGCGTTTTCACATACTTAAGAAAATTTAAATTTTTTCTTCATACTTAAGGAATAGACACTGGCTCCCCCCTCCCCCCCTAACCAGGGACTCAGGGGGTATAACCCAGTCGCATGCGTGAGTCTGGGTGTCGGACCTAGTGCACCTGCTTGACAATCGTATACGATTGTCAAGCAGGTGAGTCTTGGTGTCAGGTGTGCTGCACATAGACATATCGGGGCGTCTAAGGTTCAGGGTTTTAGGATATATGTTGGATATATATATTGGAGGAGTTGTAACCGGAGGTCATTTCATCACACCTGCGTTCGTCACATAGAACCACAACCCGCCCCTTAGACTACCTCACCATTATGCCCAGTATTGGAATATTGCAGTATTGGATATGGCCTTTCGATGCTTTTACGTTTCGCGACTGCCAGTTACAACAAGCCCAATGGGTTCCTGAAGACCGTTTAATTCTCCGCTTGTGGCGGCGAGCGCGGCAACAAGCTGAAGAAGACTCGGAGGACTTCGGGCAACATGCAGTTAATCTCAGGACCTATCACTGGTGGAGTTTTTGGCCGATGTACGTCCACGGCCGTAGATCCAGCGAAAGGTTCGGGGTGAGGCATCTCGTGTACTGGTATGAGGGCGGGTGGATCTACCACCGATACTCAGATTTGGAGTGGCGGGCCTGGCGAAATAGACACCGCTACAGCGAAACTACGCACGGTGCCCTGACAGAGCTGGAAAGCGATCTGCTGCAGGAAGATGAAAGGAGATGCGAAGGGTGCGGGCGTATGTTCAGAATCTGCACCCTAACGCGCATAATTGATGCTAGCGCGTGCAATGAGGAGACATATGCTTGGTAGCTAACACTTATGTCACGTGTTAGTACTGAAATAAACCGTATACTTACATGTAGGAAAAACAATAACTTTCATGCCGTGCATACCGAAACTACCCTCTGCACACTTCCGACAATCGTACACGATTGTCAACACCGTGTTGAAAGGAAATCTCTCGAAGTTTACTGCTATATAAGTAATGTTACATGTCTTTTATTCATTTATTTTCGCAGTAAAATACTAGCATCATGAATACTCCTGAGTTCATGGAAGACGCACTTGTTGAGCTTGAACGTATGTATATCGAATACGAAAAATGCAATGTGTGCCATTCCTGGAATTGGTTCTTATATCGCGAGGAAGTGTTCATCGATCCTGCGCTGATTCCTACACATGACCCCTCTGAGGCTAAATGGAGGTTTATCCGCGAGACTCGGGAAACATGGTATTTTCAACTGTTGGATGCGCATCGGTATCCCGGCACCACTGCGCAACATACGTACACTCCAACGCACTACAACCCTGGCGCACTTACCCCAAAAACAATGGCGGTTCCCACAGATTTCATTCCGGAGTTGATTAACCAGGGCACAGGCTTTGACCAGGAACCTGATGACGACGGAAAGTGGTGCAATTGCCGTTAGGAAAAAAATACCTTGCTCCCATGCCTACTTAAGACGTGTTGTAGCGAGTTTTAATCATTTATTTTCGCGTTCAAGAACTTCCTGAGAAATGGCGCTGACCCGGCAGGTTCAGCGAGTCTTGCTTTGGTTAGATGGTTTTGACGAGGATGAAGATATGATAAATCATGTGAACATTTTCGGTCATACACCTTGCGTAAACTGTAATGCGGAAAACGTATACGCGCATTGCGAAAGGCCTATCATTCAGGGAAATTGGGACTTGGACGAAATCTCTGCAGGATACCGTTATGTACGCCGAACTCGGTTTTTCCTATTCTTTACCTTGATGCATCTCGAACGATTTCCCTCCAGGAACCCTTTGACGGGGAGGTGGGTAACGCCTAGAAATCTGAAAATACCTGTGGACAAGATAAATGATTTATTGTTACCGGAGCAGCGCGGCGAGAGTATAGAGCAATATTTAGGAGCTTGCAATTGTGCGGCGGATATGCCTGACGAGGACTTGGACTTTGGCTTCTAAGAACATGCTAATTGTACCAATTATTTTAAGAAAATAATTGTTAGTTCTAAGTAGTGTTTTATTCATACCCTGCATCATTTTCGCTACTTCCGTATACAGCGTTCTCATCATTCCATACTCGCAGTGTGGGTATGACCTAGTGCAACTGCTTGACAATGGTATACGATTGTCACACGTGAGTCTGAGTGTCGAAGCTATTGCCCTTCGGCTGTTTCGAAATATATGGGGTTGAAGTAATAGATAAACGTCATTTTTTTACACATGATGCACCTTCCGAATAACGTCTTGTTAAAAATCTTTCAGGCCATTCCTTACGGACCTGATCATTCCAATGAACCGTTATGTATGTATCTCGGGAATCTCTGCCGAATAAGATGTGTCTGCGTACAGTTCAATGATACAATAATCGGGCGTGCGCAACCCGCGCTAAGTGTTGGGCTAGTCCCTTGCGGCAACGCTATCACCCGCTCTCTTCTTACCGCCTACATTTTTTTTTATGGAAGACGCCAACCTTCGTCTCTTAATTCACCGAGCCCATGTCTCCCTCCTACGCCTACAAAGCATGTTTCATCAAAAGTATCCTGAAATGGTGGCTCCTAGCGGAATGTGCTTGTCTCCGAAATTAATCGCGGACCACCTCAAAATGTTCGCGCTGGACACCATTCTTTTAACCCCACTGCCCGAGTCCCCCCACGCACATGTTTTACATGTCCGATACAATTCGACTGAAAGATCAGAATCGTCCTCACTTCCCATCTTGGAATGGCAGATTCGATGTGGCGATGATACCTGCTCCCCATTCGTTTCCATGCTCCATGTGCCCAATGTTCCGTTAGTAAATATCAATGCGTTGTTCCGTTACGATGACCTGTCAAACGCTGGGGTGTGGGCCATCGATAGCTTATCAAACGCGCCGGCAACCAATAGAATTTTGAATCGTTACCCCGATGTGTACATGACATGCCGGCTTGCTGCACGCGTGATACGCATTGTAGATCAACATTTGCGCTCTGGTCGCTCCTATTTCCATCCGGCTCCCCGTGAAGAGAGTTTATTTGCCAAAGTATGCCAATGTATGACATTGACAAGAAAAACACTTCAACAACATGAACTCGACAGTACAACGGATGGGCTCGGGGGATGGATCATAGCGAACGATTTATGATCGGGTATGTGCAACATGTTTAGTGTGCACGCAGATTGTATTATTACAATTATTTGGATATTTTGTGCTACCCTGAAATGTATGTTTCGTGGGTGTCCTCGGTTCTAGGGTCGGAGCCCGCCAGTGTCCAATGTACTAGCATTCATGCAGATTTACACGCTATGTCCAGTGTCGGGGTGCGCGAGCAACGCTGCCGCGAGAGCGCCTGTAAGCTCGAAACAA
Organism: Cymbomonas tetramitiformis; assembly: GCA_001247695.2. Classification (NCBI taxonomy): domain Eukaryota; kingdom Viridiplantae; phylum Chlorophyta; class Pyramimonadophyceae; order Pyramimonadales; family Pyramimonadaceae; genus Cymbomonas; species Cymbomonas tetramitiformis. The sequence goes on from LGRX02012692.1 coordinate 5,523, forward strand.
GCATCTGGCTGCTCATCCTCCATAACCGGAGTAGCCGAAATAGCATCAATGCCTAAAGCATCCGCGACATCACCCAAATCCATTTCGTGGTCATCAGGCACATTGGCCTTTCGTTTTTCTATCAGCGCTATGTCACCTGCGAGCACCTCGGAATACCGTGCTCTGGCCATGTTCAACACCTCTGCATCCATGTCGATCGAAAGGACATGCCTTTGCTCCATATACCCCGCCATGGAGGCTGGAGCCGTTCCGCAAGGAAATTCCATAACACAAGCATCCATGTTGCTGTACAAGCGCATCAGCTCACGGTAAAGACGGATTGGCTTCTGAACGCTACGAATATTTTGTCCATCTTCTTTCTTCAGGTACTCCTTAGGTGGCAGCGGTACCTCCTGTTTATAAACAAACAACACACTCGAGTCTGAGTGTCGGACCTAGTGCACCTCCTTGACAATCGTATACGATTGTCACTTGCGAGTCTGCGTGTCTGAGCTAGTGCATCTTCTTGACAATTTTGTTTGGCGGAGTTGCATTCATGACAAGATATGAATGCATACCAGGATTCTTACCATGCTGTTCGTGAACGCGTTCGAAAACTTTCCGACCGTTGTTCGCAGCGGGGCCCACTTCGGTAGCTTATTACTCTTTGAGGGATCTTCCACCAAGTGCAGCAACACATACGGTTGCAAAACGCTGACCGGACCAGCCGCATTATTACCTATGCGTCCTCCGCCTCGATTCCAGTATTGAACCGTCTGGTGGCATGTCCATTGCAGCGGCCATCCTTTGGTCGAAGCGCAGAAGGCATCGATGATTGCTTGCTGCCTCGATATCGCGAAGGTTTTTCCATTAATGGTCACATTACTGCGGGTGGTCGAGTCCGGTAAGAATAGAATCACAATGCCACCATAATCCATAGTCGACATGCAAATACCACCCATGTATGAGTAGAAGTCTGCTGAATAGGTATCCCATACCTCCGAAAACAGCCCAAAAGGACCATCCACAAAGATCAGATCCACTCCATAGCGAGCGTGTTGCAATGTTTTTTCATTGCGCCAATTGACCATGACTTGATTGCTGCGTGGACCCATATTCCTTTCGGCGCGAGATTCGTTAACCTGTGGAACATTGCTTTCATCAGTCTGCTTTGAAATACATACGCAGGAACGAAATACTTAATACATTGCAATGTAGATATTTGAACAGTTCTAACCTTCATTCCGAAATCCAGCAATCCCTCAGTCAGAAGCTTCGCCAGCAACTCGCGATGGCACTTGTTGAAGTCCACCGGCTGCTGGACTCCCTCTACAGCATGCAGCTCCTTGTGTTGGATTTTCAGCTCCATGAATTCAATCACCGCGCTCTTCGGCTCCCAATCATGATCGAAAATCTCCGTTTTAACCAGAGCATCCGGCATCCCGCCCTCCCGGCGTGACGCTTTCACACGGAGTTCCAGCCATTCCCAAACGGCCTGTAATACGCATCAGAATCAGTCTTCGAACTCAGAGACAGAGCAGACTCTAAGTCAAGCTAACGCCAGAGCTTGACAATCGTATACGATTGTCACACTTCTTTTACCAACATTTACCAACTGACCGATCATCCCCATGGCATGATCATCACAAGTGTATAATGGGGTCACCTTCGCACTGAACGCGGCGATCTCGTCATTGATATCTGGCATTTCTTTGGCTTCCATCATCCGCGACGCTGCCAGTACTGCAGGGGCCAGATTAATCTGAGACCCAGCTCCTGCTTGAATCGCCCATAGCAAATGCAGGCAGTTTTCCTCAAACCCCCTTTTCGTATGGGTGATGCCCAACGTCTGCAGAAACCATGCGGGATCGTATACGGGTGCCTCAGTGTAGGCAGGGCCATAAAGCTTCGGAATCGTGAACGTAGCCCCAAAGCGACCGCCATTTCGAATCTCGATGTAGTCATCCGGCAAGGTGTGAATGTAGCACAAGATCATACGCGTGGCTGCATAGCAAACATCACTGTCTCATTAGGACTTGAAATCCTGCAACTTGAAAAAAATACTTGTGAGGACTAACTCACCAGCGCAATCCACAAGAGTCTTGTAGGTATGCATGGTATCCTGCGATGGCTTATTCACACTCTTGTCCATAGCCCTTCCTTCCTTGGAATCAACGCGCTTCCATCGTTTTGCTTTCATCATGCTCTTCATGACCTCATCGAAGCGTGCAGTGTAGAATTTGTTGGAAGATTGGATTAACATCCACACCAGAAGCTTGGTTTCCAAATCAGGCTCTCCGTGGACGTTCTGAATAAAAAAATGGTGATGATTTTGCACGTACGTCATATGCTGCGAATCACGGTACGTTACCCCATTAAAGTCATAGGGTCCCCAAGGGGTGTCAACGTTTAGTTTGAGTATAGTCTCCTGCGTATCCTCATCATCATCATAGACGTCCCTGATAGCCTCTGCGTGTTTATACCAATCTGGGTATTTAGTCCAACCCATCAGCGAGGCAAACTTGGCCTTGGCAGATTCGATGACATCCTTGATGAAACCAAGACGATGACAATACGAGCTGAACTCAGTGCCAGTCAAAAACTTGCCCTTGCAACTGATCCGATATTTCTGGTAGAACTCCTTCCGTTTGTCCACATCGGCCATTAATGCTCCTTCCTTCGCCACTTTAAGAACAAAGAAAAATATCGTACATCAAACCCTAAGGCTGATAGCGAGGTGCTTATAGCCTCTAGGGTAAGAACAGGCTGCAGTTCTTTCGGATAGTTCTTCAACTCGAGAGCTTCCTTCCGCCATTCGTCTCCCAGTTTTGGATCCAGTAACCGCAAAATCTGCAAGCAAGACACGTTGGACACATGTAAGGGGGGCGACACGCTTGTCACACGTGGGTGAGAACTGAAGCTTGCGCCAAAGCTTGACAATCGTATACGATTGTCACGCGTGAGTCAGGGGCGAAGCTAGCGCCACCTGCTTGACAATCGTATACGATTGTCACGCGTGGGTGAGAACTGAAGCTTGACAATCGTATACGAGTGTCACACGTGGGTGAGGACACATGAGAGAGCGCGGAAGTTTCATACCTTTTGCGCATCCCGCTCGCGCGATTGGAGGAGGGCAACTTTTGCCGATTGATCCCGAAGTTTGGAAATCTCGTTCGAGTAGGCCGCCGCGGTCGTATCCCTCAGATTATTCCGATACCAAGCGTTACTCTTGGCACTAGCTTGCCTTACCGGGAATTGTGTAAAATGCGCCAGTTGGTCTTCCGAGGCGTCGGCAATATTCAACAGCAAAATCCATTTATCGTGTTCGTGAGAGTCAACAAGACTTTCTGTTTGGTCGGTGTTCGTCAGTGTCCCGATAAGGCTCTGCGCAAACCGAAACTTGTAAAAATTTCATTCATGTACATACGGTATTTTATTGAAACAATGAAACAAACGATATCATACAAGGATCGCTTACCAAAACACAAAGAGGTGTTTCTTTCTTCAGAATTGTAATCGTTGTGGCCAACCCCTCCAGAGAGGACCTATTACTGGTCCCGGTACCGCTCCAGAATGCTTTACGTTTCCTTGCGTCCAGGACAAGGTCAAGCCAGGCGTCATAGCGATGCTGGCCATCCACCACGACAAGCTGCATTCGCATGAACTTGTTTTTCACCCACCTCTTGTAGTCGTCAGGATCATTATCGAATAGGTTGAGATAGTCGGTCTCCAGATTGTGCACCATGGTGTTGAAATTGCTTACTTCCTCAGGAGCCTCCGCATCCGCCGCTGCAAGCAACCGAAATGAACTTAGGTCTGACAATCGTATACGATTGTCAAGCTTTGTAGGAAAGTCCCGAACCCTTGCATAATACTAGTGCTGACAAGCAATGCCTCACCGGGATAAAACTTGGACATGAGCATTTGCCTATACTCTTCGTCCGTGTAATAGTATCCAGTCCACCACACGATGACATGTGATTTGTCCACCTCCCATCGCTCCATGATGACCTTCTTCTGCTTCTCTATTCCCTCTTGTGAAGTCGCGCGGGTAAACGAAAGTCGGTTTGAGTCGCCCTGAACATCAGCAGGATGTACCAGCAAGCCAAGAGGGGCAACTACTGGAAGCTTTTTGTCTTCTCGAGTAATAAGCTGGGGACGAAAAGTCCATTCTGAGATCACTTTTTTGATATTCAGCGGTCCTGGGAATATGTAGTCTTGCCTGTTGTCGTCATCAGTGGTCCCAGATATCGCTGCCTTACCCTTCGGGTCACGAGCACGCTTTGGCGGTGGTGCACTCCCCGAGGTCTCGGGTGCAGGAGCTGACGCTGCCTCTGGCCCTGCCTCTGGCGGTGCATCTGCATCAGCTTTTCTCTTACCTAGCAATCTTTTAAGAGTGACAGCCGCTTTAGGTGCGTCCCGATTCTTCAGTAATGCAACAGCTGTATCAACTATCTCCTTATTATCTCCACCTTCCACAACGGCCCGAATTCCACTCTCGAGGTCTTTCTTCTCCTTCTTATTAGTTGTAGCGGCATACTCGAGCATTAGCGCAACGACTTGCTCAGCTGGTTGCTGAGCTGGTTGCTGAGCTGGCTTCGGTTTACCAACTGTAATAGTCAGCTTTGGCGATTTAGCTGTAGGTTGAGGATCACTTGCGACTGGAGTGGCATCTTCACTTGCGACTGGAGTGGCAGCTCCTGCGGTACCTGGAGCAACACCAGCGGCGGGTAACTCATTTGAACCACCTTCACCGGATGCCAAAGATCCGCTCTGAGAGGCCTGTGCACCTCCGGAGGCCATACGCTGTAAATCTCTCATTGAGCCTCCGATTTTCTTTCGAGCGGTTTGTTTTGTACGAGCCATGCAATAATGAAATCAATGACACCCCGACATGCATTTATAGGGCTGCAGGTACGCACCTCCCTCACGCCCGGCAGCCACAGCCTGTGCCTTAGCAGTGGGCTTTCTGACTCTTGATAACCTCCCTGTAGACATCTGTAAAATTATGAATTATTTTAATATTTTCCTGGTATATATAGATAAAGAAAATCTATAAATATATCTACTACAATACTCACGTGTAACAATCGTATACGATTGTCAAGCTTCGACCGTACGGTTAATCATATTCGAATGTGCACGAGTAGTGACAAACTCTTCGCGAATATCCAGGCAGGGTTATACGACATGCAAAAGGATACACGATCTCGGCACTAAGTCTCTCTCACGTGTGACAATCGTATACGATTGTCAAGCTGAAACCGTACGGTTAATCATATTCGAATGTGGACGAGGGTGCTAACACATGCAATGGTATACAAAATGTTTTGAATAACGTATATGAAAATGCATACACTGTAAAATATATAAGATGCCATCACAGATTTACGTTTGTATTCTAGCTAAGCAACTAGAGATCGAAGTTGTCCGGAATTCCAGGATAATACGACAGTATTTTGCGCACTTCTGAGGATAGCAGCGATGGCTCGTGAAGGTATCCCACACTTGTAATGATCGGAATTTCGAATATCTCGGAGTACAGCCAAAGGAAATGCTTTGCATGGAGCAGGTCGGGTCCTCGCCATTTCTCGAAAACACGGACACGAACAACGGTATTCTCGTCCAAACTCCAAGAGGTATTCACGGCCATCGGAATCAGGGTGACAAACTCGGAAGTTATAGACGGTTGCACCACCAGGAACACATTTCCGGATTTGAGTCAGTGCAAGGTTATCGGTCTTAACCATGCTGTGGAGCGCGGTATAGAAATTCGCTATCTTCTTCGTCAAGAAACCCTTGCCACTCGCTTTCACCTTAACACCGTTGCGAAGTCTCTCCTCCACGTCCATCTCCGAATTCTCCGATCTCACCAGATGTCCTCGAGCCTCTTTTGGGGTCACATCCTCATGGGCAACGCAAACACCAAGAGAACAGAGACGAGTCTCCTCACTTTCCAGGATCTTTGTGTCCGGTGCAACAAGAAGTTTGGGTACACGGTTCGCCCCCCCCTCGGGCAGTGCAGGCATCGAAACGTGACAACAATACCATGGGTTTTGAACACATTTCCACGAGCAGAATATAATCCTCCGGATCGGGGGAGTGGTCCTCACTTCGCGAACTTGACCCTTTTGAAGAGTTAAGTTTTTGCTGGAAAATAATAGGTCAAGCTTCCGGTGTACCCAATAGTCAGCTGCCCTTTCGCGATTGGGATGTCGTGACGAGAACCATTAGACTTCCGTCCATAGCATTTACCGTTAGTGCCTGCCCGCGTGACGTGAAGCAGGGAAGGTTGGAAGTCCCCACCAGCTTCCGGGTAAACGCGAACTGAAGCACGCTCCGGACGTGCCGCCGAGGTAGGTCTTGCCGCCGAGGTAGGTGGTGCCGCCGAGGTAGGTCTTGCCGCCGAGGTAGGTCTTGCCGCCGAGGTAGGTGGTGCCGCCGAGGTAGGTCTTACCCCAGAGGTAGGTCTTGCCGCCGAGGTAGGTGGTGCCGCCGAGGTAGGTCTTGCCGCCGAGGTAGGTCTTGCCGCAGAGGCAGGTGGCACCGCCGAGGCAGTGCGCGTCTTCTTGGAGGCAACGCCTTCCGAGGGAAGTTCCGCAGGGCGTTTGCGCGAAACCCCCCCATGGTTTACCTTATCTGGACGGTGGGTATCCGTTGCAGGGATGCCCCTCTGTGGAAGCCATCCCGTCGCGCCAGCACGAACTGTTTGCATTAATTCGCGACCATCTGCAAACTCTGCCTGAGTAAGGACGCCTTTAACCCACTTATCCTCCAATGAACGAATACGACCTTGCACGCACAACAAGTGCTTTGTTGAGTTCTGCCGGTTCATCGCCAGGCAAATTTGTCGAATCTGCATAAGGCTATCGAATTCCACGGACTCCAACAAGGTGGAGTAGTATGCCCCCCACGATCTCCACTTCGCGTGCATGCTTTCCGCAAGGCATACAAGCGGTCGTTGGATTTCGGCGGTCATGTCTTCGCTTTGATCCTTGAATTGCGTCAGAATGTGCTGCGCGTGCCGTATTTGGAAAACGATGTACGCATTCAATTTTGGCTGATTCGACCTGTCGCACTTCTCAGCATACCAAGCGAAGATGGCAGTTTCACAGGACACCTTGGTCTCGGGAGTAGAGTGAATCCATCGCCGTAAGAGGTCTTTGTGCTCGGCATGGAGATCTGATGGAATTAGAGATTCGATCTTATGTAAGTTCTGCCCCCAATGGAACGTGCACTCCAGATTGTTACGGTCATCTTGGTCTGGCCAAACTTTCTTGATTGCTGCCCAGTTAGCACCTGTGCCCCAAATATTAATCAGTTCTTGAAAACCAAGTATACCATGCGTAGGTTTACACGGTGCTGACAATCGTGTACGATTGTCAGCCGCTGACAATCGTATACGATTGTCAACGGTTCCCATAATCGTATACGATTGTCAGAACCGTGTAACTTACAAACTCTCCCATTGAAAACTATGATCTTTTACTTACCTGCTGCATCTCCCATGAAGCCATAGAATAATACTTCCTCACGCGGATGTTCGGCTGCTACCGTCTTCTTCACCACCAATGTCCAAAACAGTACCTGTGTTTCGGTACAGTCTTTGGGTACGTTCATGGTGGCAATAGTGAGCAGGGCGTTGGCCTCTATGGAGAACACGTGCGCCCCCATCGTCACCCAATCCCCAGAAACCTTGCGATGTACGAAATCCAAGTGGACGTACGCTGAGCGGAGGTAGTGGTCGCTACTTTTCGGGTGCATGCGACGCACGAGATCGACACCTCCATCCACTCCGACACTGGACATAACGAACGTATGAGCAAAACTGTCGATATTCCCCTCGTCCGCGAAAGATTGCAGTAGGCCCTTACCGTGCTGAGCAGCCCATTGGGAAACGGCTTTCATGCCCTCATCCTCTCGACGACCTCGCACGAAATTATGGTCCACTGCCGTATCAATGACGTTCATTTTCCTCGCGATGCCTGGTAGCTGGCTGGGGTGAAAAGAAGAGTCTTTTGGAAAAACGGTTTCCGTGAGTAGAGTCCGTTTTACCTGGCACACGTTTCGCACTCCACCGGTATTTAGAACCTCCTCAGCCCTAGTCTTAGCTGCCTGTAGCTCGCCCACGCTGGGGCGGTCGGTGGACAGCACGGAATGGTTGTGTCCAATGGGGCTAGTAGACAGGACGAGGATGTTCCAATCAGAGTCTTCTTCGGTGGTTACTTTAAACGGGCAATTCCCAGAATGCGTAGGTGCAGCGTTGCAATGGGCGCAAGCCAGATTGCGATTTTTAAAGGTACCGGTGAATTGGGAACGGTTACGGTCACCCGTTCGACAAAATACGACACACGCATCGTTGTCACAGGATAAAGCCCCACCGCATCGCGTAGTTCTAACGAGTTGGCCTTTGATACGTCGTTTGTCCCCAGAACGCATCCAGGTCTGTGGATCGTATTTTAAGAAATCCTTCCACGGAAAGAAAACTCCAGCCCGTGGCTTGTAAACTACCCCGGGAAGTAGAGGCACAGGCAGTTCGTCCACAAGCTCTTCAGACTGAACAACCGTTACGTCTTGGGACAAATCAACATCCTGAGAAAAATCTATCGGAATAGCTGGTCCGGTATAGGATGTATAGTCCGATTTGACTTTGTGCTTGAGCTTTGGTTCTTGTCCCGCGCTGTAGGATTTCATAGATTCATTCGAGTCTTTTGGAGGTGGAGGCGATTCGGTTAAGTCACAAACTAAAATTTCGCGCTTTACCTCAGGGCGAGGCGGAGAAGCTGATGCTTGGGAAGATTCGTGTGTGGCTGTTTCGGCATTTACACAACGGGTTTTCACTTCGCTTGATCCGGGGGTTGTACTGACACCACCGATCACAAGTACGTCAGCTCCGTCAGGGAACACGGTGCCGAGCTCGGCAGGTTGCACGTCTTCTGTGCTGCGCATGTGAAGAAGCAGCGGGGTATCGGTAAGGGTTGGAAACAAGGCCTGTAGTAACTGAAGAGAGATTGGCACCGCATGCGGGACATCCAAAGCATGGTTACGGTATCGCAGAGAAGTCGGCATTGGATTCCTATGAGAATGTGACCATGAGAATGTACCATGAGAAATGAATTCTTTTATGAAAAGAACACTCTATATAGACATGGGCTTAGTGTAAATATTTATATTATGACACCCAGACTCACGTGTGACAATCGTATACGATTGTCAAGCTGGAGCACTAGGTCCGACACCCAGACTCACGTGTGACAATCGTATACGATTGTCAAGCTCGGTCGTTGGGTTCGTCTCTCTGACGCACGTTTGAAACTCACATGCGACTGGGTTATACCCCCTGAGTCCCTGATTAGGGGGGGAAGAAGCAGTCGGTGTATATTCCTTAAGTATGAAGAAAAAATTTAAATTTCTTAAGTATGTGAAAACGCAGGCGTCGACGCGGACCGACGCGTTACACTCCTTAAGTATGGGCTTAAGTATGGGAGCCCTATTTTGCGAAATCTTAGAATGTTAAAAATGTTTGGTCCGGTCCGTCCGGTCCGTCCAAACTGGACGGACTGGACGGACTGGACGGACTGGACGGACTGGACGGACTGACTGGACCAAAACTAACTCTCTAGCATGGCCCGACCGCTCTTTCCGTGTCTGTGACGTCACATTTTCTCTACGACCCTACCCAAACGTGTTACAGCGTACCGCCTCCCCTCAGGCCTTTCTAGAGATGGGAGTAACCACGAGATCCAAGAAGTCCCTCACGAGGGACAGTGACATCGATGCCTCTTTGAGGTTGATCGACGGGGTGCGGAACACACCGACAGCGGCTACGCCTTTTGTTCCTACCCCCAACCCTGCATCAAACGTAGACGAGGACGTGGCCGTCAGGCGTTACCTGCAGGAGCAGTCCAAGCTCGTCGACGAGATCTACAAAGCGCGACTCCATCGGGCTTGGGCCAAGAGTATCCGTGAGGATATTCTTGGTGACAAGAAACATCATTTTCGCGGTACGGACGACGCTGGCCTTCTGTCCGACCTGGTGGTGCAGCTGCGTACGGAGTTTCAGTCGGCCGGACTGGAACTGTGTGCCTTTGACCTCGACGACCCTCGGGCTCCAGTGGTCAACAAAGTGAATGGCCTCTTGTACGACGTTCTGGCTCTCGTGGTGGAGAAGCACAGCAACGCCTACGTCTGGCTCACTGGTACGGATTCTTCGACTGACCGAGATGGACGGCGAGCTCTCGTTGACGTTATCAAGGGCTGCGTGCCGGTGGCACTACGAGAGTCACAGCAGGAGGAGCACGCCGCGTTGCGTTATCCCGCGAACGTTGACCCGCAGCCGATCTTGGCTAAGGAACAACGTTTGGTGCGGGATAACCGAGCTTCTGACTGGACACCGACCGAGGCCACGAGGAAATTGAGCCTCTACACCCGACTCGACCCGACCTTCTACGCTGCGGTGAAGGTCCGCTATCCCATGACCGCTGACTTGGCTCATGTGTCACTGGTTTCGCTCCGTTCCATGGTTGTGGAGATTTACCAGGCTTGGGCACAGACGGGCGAGGGGAAGGTAGCTTCGGGCGCGGACGGCGTCTCCGCGCACCTTTCCAGCAGCGAGTACGACGCCCTTCTCCAGAAGATCACGGAGCTGAAGGAGCTCGTGCAGCGGCAACAGGGTGAGGCCGCTCCGGTTGTGCGACAACATCGGGAGCGGGTGCAGCAGCGGCAGCAGCAGCAGCGGGGGCAGCAGCCGCGTGGATTCCGTGTCGGGACCCACAAAGCCCCACCGGTGGGATTCGACCGGGACGATCAACGAGCGAGGCCGTTCTGCGGTAGGTGCAAGAAGGCGGGAAAAGGTGAGGCGTATCACTTTTACCGCGACTGCCCGTTGGGCGGGCGCCAACACCCGCCCACCTCTGCCGCGGCATTTTGCGTTCCCATCGACGAGGAGGACGCAGAGGGGGTGCACGCACTCGCCATGTGTGCGTTGTTCCAGCAGGCGCGGGCGGATGACGGGGCGGAGTCCTTCGCGCGTGCGGCAGCCGCGTACGGGCCGCCCGCGGTGCTTTGTGCGGGAGCGGTCGGCGGCATCGACGTGTCCGCCTACGGCTTCACCGTGGAGCAGCAGCCGGCTTCCGAGGGAGATGACATTCTCCGCCGGCTCGACGATCTTGCCGCGGAGGTTCACTCCGCGGCCAACCCGCAGGTGCACTACACTCACGCATCCTTCCCGCCTCCTGCCGGCATCGGGCAGGAGGCTTCGGCTCTGGTGTGCGGTCCCGCCGCAGCGGTGGCCACACCGGAGGAGCAGGTTCCGGCAGGTGGTGCGGCGGCATCGGCATCCGCCGTGCCGGCCCCTGCTATGCCTATCTCGCGGGGAAAGGATGTGAAGCCCGCGCCACTTCAATCGGCGCGGGTGACCACCGCAGCGGACACGGACGGTGAGTTCGCTGGGTTCGTTCAGACCGTGAACCACGCCGCCATCGGACCGGTTGATCTCACGGGTTACGACATGGACGATTACGAGGACCTCGCTGACGGCAGCTTCGTCGTGAAGCCGCGGGCTTCGGCCATCTCGGCGAATCACTCGTCGACGCCCGCGGCCCGAGCACCTCACTCTGGTGGTGCTCTGGGGGATTGGCATGACGGTACTCCCCGCAGCCACGGCTGTGGAAAGCCTCCGTGGGGCTTCCCCGCCCACGCGGGCTTGTGGGGGATGCCCTTCCTTCTTTCCTTCATTCTCTTGATCTCTGTCATGGGGGTAGGGGCTGCCACCTACACGGTTGCCAACGACATCGACCCTGTGCAGGTATCGGGTCGGGCTGCACCGCAGCCTGTGCTGTGCAAGGGAAATTTTTGCATCTACCCTGGTGTGTCCGAGCTGGACCCCGTCACTCTGGATGCAGTACTGCACTCCCTGGGTGCTGCGACGGTGGCTCACCGGCCGCCTGACCCACTGGAGAGCGGTGCTGCAAGCTACTACGGTGCTCATTGTGGTGACGGTGCTCCGTTGGCCTTTGACCCCGAGTAGTTGTGTTACTGGTTCTGGCAGTACACCACTTGTCTGGTGGTGTGCTGAGATGTACTCTGACCTCAACATGGTCTTCAATCTGGTTTATGCTTTTGCTTTGACAACTTTGAACTCTTCAATCTGACTTGCTGGCACAGAGCTTTTCAGTAGTTTAGCAGGACTTGTATTGCCTGTATGTTTCTGCTCTTGTGCCGGCTAGAGGGTTTCAATTTGTGTATCAGAATTGCACAGTTGGATTAGCAGTTAGGTTTGTCACCCTAGCTCCTGCCCTAACTTATCTTAACATTCTGACTCTCCTAGACAGTCACCACCCACAGTGCTGGGGTGGTGTGCTGGAATCTGCATAGGCAGCCCTGACCGGGAGTCCCGGTGCAGGCCCCTATGACAGACCCCTAGGACCAACACTGGACTGCTGACTGATCTATAGGTTCGTGCTGTGACACACGCTGTGTCACAGGTAGACTAGTATCCGAGACCGTTGCGAGACCGTTCCGGGTATATCTAGCTTAGGGTTTATTATCTTATCACAGTTTATCCACACAGTTCGGGACCCGTCTGATATCTAGTGAACTAGGATATTCCGGTACTGGGTGACCGTCACCAGTAGACGGGAAACACCCGTTAGTATTTATGTGTACCTCTTTTATCAATCTGAGACTTTTACTGTTCTGATATCGAAACCCTTAACTCAGGGTTTATTCTCCGTTATCCGATATATACACACCCGACTATATATCTGACAGGTTTGGCCCCACTTACGCTTTGTTTAGCCACTGCGACACCGCAAGGATGATTGGCTAAAGCCAGACGCTTGGGATGGAGTGAGGCGCTCCGCGCGTGGAGGTGCCGGCAGTCGCGGGTATGGCCTAAATTTTGTGGGTTGATTTGCCGCTAGCTGTAGGCCTTTGAGAACATCTTTTCTACGGGATTTAACGTTGGACTGGTTTACGCATTCTGGTTGGTCACCACACCGTTTCGTATCGGCCGCCATCTACCACACGACTTCTCGGAATGTCTGCTCTCTCACGGCAGCCGTATCGACGACCCACCGCATTTCTTGGCCGCCCAAGACTACCGCATTTTTCTACGTCTTCTTGCCTCACTCCACCCCTGTAGTCTTCTTCATTATGGTCGCTTCTACTAGATCTACAGCTAGCATGGCGAATCGCCGCCGCACATTAAGCACAATCTTTGACTCCGTTGCTGCCAGGCATGCCAACACGCCCGCGACCCCACCGGCGGCACAACCGGCCGCTAATTCGGCGGGGGCTACATTTTTGGCATCGGTACGCACCTTACAGCGGGAGCACTTCGACATGAAGGTGGCGAAGCACGTCCAACGCAAGTTGTTCGACGGCAAAGAAGGGAGATTTTCCGGTGCGGAGCCCCACGCGGCGGCCATCTTCACGAGAATGGTCTCTGCCCTGCAGGCAGCATTCGTCACTGAGGACATCGGTTTCTTCCCGCTCTTCACGCTGGACGACGCTACTTTGGCCGTCCGCGTGGAAGCCAACAACTTATTGTTCTCCACGATCGAGCTGCTGATCGACCCCTCGTCGCCCGCAGCGGACTGGTTGGACTCGTCCCACGCCAGCTTCCCGGCAGACGGTAAGCGTGTCCTGCTCGAGTTCGCCCGTCGGATGATCCCGATTGGGGATCCCTTCCAGGGGCAAGCGGACATGTTTGCCGTCCGCATCGCTGCGGGCGTGGACCCTCATGGACCCATTGAGGACTTCAACGCCGCGCTCAAAGCTGCGAGGACCAGGTCGACGCTCCAGGACGAGGACGTGAAGTCCCTTTTCATCAAAGCCCTCGACGCCACCTTCTACCAGCCGGTGGTGTCCCGTTTGCTTCTTCACGACCAACGAGCCGCCCACGACCTACTCACTATTCAGCAGTGGGTGCGGGAGTGCTACGGCGAGCACGTGCGGGCGGGCACCGCCACCGCATCCGCACACCGGTACTCCCACGGCACGCACTTCATGGAGAAGGACGTTGATGGGTCGGGTGCGGCGAGTGAGATCGCGGACTTGCGGACGATGGTGCTCGACTTGAAGAGACAATTGGCCACCTTCCTCGTCATCGCCGAGTCCGAACCGTCTTCGCGGGGGTTTACCCCTCGCGCGGACAAACCGGACCGCCGCGTCAAGACCCGTTTCGCGGCCTCACCCCTCCCCAAAGGGGGGAACTGGTCGCAATCCATCTCCAAGAAGGTGGCCTTCCATCGCGACACCGGTGCGACCGTCCCCTACTGCCAAAATCAGGTGTGCGCTAAGGGAAAGGCGCGGCATTGGCATCGGGACTGCCCGAACGGGGGCAGGACCGGGCTCTCGGCCTACGCCTTCGCTGAGGAGGCCGAGAACTCCGTGCTGGCCGCGAAGTTCCAACACGCCATCGACAACGACGACCCCGTGGAGTTCGACGCCCTTTGCATGCTTGCGGGCGGGAAGCCGGAGGTCTTCACCGATCTTTCCGCATGCTCTTTCTGCGAGGAGGACGGTGAGGCCCTTGTGTCCGCTGTCACCGAGTTCTCTGAGATGGCGCGCACGGCTGGGGCTACGACATTTAACGTCAACACCTTCACTGCCGACTTGCCGGTGGTGTCGGAGCCGCCCGCACACTCCCCGCCCGCGTCGGTTGAGTCCGAGGAGGAGTGGACCGGTCCGCCGAACCCCTTTTGCCCTCCCGTCACCCGCACGTTTGCCGATTTCATTGAGAGCACGGGGATTGCATTGGTGCCCGACGAGCCGGCCCCCAGCATGAATTTGCTCTCCGCGGTTGAGGAGCCGGAGCGCGCGGTGGAGTACGGGCCCGCAACCTACATCGCGAGCGACGACGACGACGAAGATGCCTCAGTTGAGCTGCCACGGCCGCGGTACGGCTGTGGGGGCGGCATCCCGAGATTCGGGAGGTCTCTCCTCACTTCCTCCTTGGTGTGTGCGCTCTTTGTAATTTGTGCCACCGCCGCACCGCACGCCGTTGCCGGTGTCGGTGGTGCCGGGGCGCGCACATGCACGAGTGCACCGGTCGGTGGTGCTACGTCAACTGCCTCGGCAGTCCCGGCTGTGGGAGCTTCGCCGAGTGACGTGATGGGGGATGCGCCATGTGCTATTCCGCCTCGTCGTCAGCGGCGGGAGCAGAGACGGCAGGGGCTCTACATGGCTCCGATGCCGTGGCATCCCGGGCCGCCACCGCCTGCCGAGTTGTTTGTGGACGGCCCTCCATTGTCGCCGGCGTCGTCTTCAGATGACGAGGCAGTACCATCGGGCAGCACTTGGCAGCACCCCGGTGCAGTGCAGCCTCCCGTGATCGAGAACTCGTCAATTTCTTCTACGAATGATTCATCACCGGCCCCGGGGGCCGGCGACTGCTTCACAATCACGCTGCTCCGAGCCGGACAGACAGCTCCGAAGACCCCTAGTGGCTGAAATTAGTCACGCCGTGCCCGCCTAGGGGTTAGCTGTAGTGTAGCCTCCTAGATGTGCAGAAGAGCTCTGTAAAGTTGAGCTACTATGTCGTTAGGGTTTTGGCAAAGTAACAACAGTATCTGACAATCTTGCTGTGACCTGGGACCGCCCTGACCAAGAGTACAGGCCCCCAGTTGTGCTAGTTTCCTCCTGAAGTGGAGTAGGGAGTTTGTTTGCTTCGTTTCACTACTAGCTCCGGTCACCACCCTAGGTGGTGTGCTGGATGTGACACACCGACAGTCAAATCGGTCACCTGTCACTTCCTATAGTAGGCTGGGTGACCGTCACCAGTAGACGGGAAACACCCGTTAGTATTTATGTGTACCTCTTTTATCAATCTGAGACTTTTACTCTTCTGATATCGAAACCCTTAACTCAGGGTTTATTCTCCGTTATCCGATATATACACACCCGACTATATATCTGACAATTCACATGAACGCAGAGGCAGCTGGTTTTGCCTCGACACAAGATTGGATACTTTTGTTCATCACTCTTAGATGTAAGGCAATGATCCTGGTGGACTTATACGCTCTGAAGAGACCGGCGGAGCTGGGCGCCACAAGGGTGGACGGGATCATAAGATTTCCTGATAACTCCGGTTTTCTCTTCAACTACCAGTGGGGGAAGACACTCCGTTCGGGCGATGAACACGTTTTCGGAATCAAAAGACTCCCTGATAAATCTAAATGCCCCATCTCAGCTTTGGAAGACTACCTCCAAGTGATGAAAATTTTGGGTCCGAACCTTGCACAAGGATTCTTGTTCAGACCAGTCAGGTCTGGCAAAGTGGAGAATAGTCCAATTTCCAGGAAGCAGATGAATTCAGACCTCAAATGCTGCTTACAAAAAGCAGGGCCGTTCAATGGGGAAACATTCTTCAGCATTCGGACAGCGGGAGCAATTGAACTTTTCCTTGAAGGAGCCGACCTGCAGCAGGTTATGGGACAGGCGTATTGGAAAATAGAGAGGATTGCTAGACATTATATGAAAGTGTGGCAAGTCTTGGGAATGTCATCCTCAAGGCAGATAGAGAAAGTCTCGACGAAAGAATACATGGAGCTGAATGCGGCGCAATCATTCGTGCGGGTATTTGTATGAGTAATTTGATTATTAATTTCTGTTGGCTCGAATTTGAGAGTTGGGGTGAAAAGGCGTCAAGAGGCGGGGGTTGTGAGTGTTGGCGGAGAGGCGACGCTGGAGTGGTGCCTTGTTGCTTCTCCTTACTTTCCGCTCTTTTTCTCGCCATTTCTACCCAACGGGAGCGGATCGGACAAGGTGACTGGGCGGTCATCCGATTTACGGGGAATCCGCAGGATCAACAGTATCACTGTCGCTGTCGACCGGATGTCGCTGTCGTCGCAACAGACGAGACACGAGAGTCAGACGAGAGAGGAGGCACCGAACGACAGCGACAAGCGAAGGCCACAACGTCAACCGGAACGACAAGACAACCGAATGAGAACCAAGCGACCTTCTGTTAACTGTCAGCTGTTTCGTAAACCAGCGCAACGTTCAGTTCGAAACGAAGCTTATGGGATATATATATAGCTAACGGTTGATTTATTCCTGCCTATCCAACCATTTTTCGATTTGCTTCATAGTCATGAACTGGAAGCAGACTCTTGGAGAGAAATTGGCTGAGGACTACAAAAAGTTCGGCCAGGCAGATCAATCTGAGGAGGAGGAACTTAAATCGTTTCATGAGCTCGTTGGCTATCTTAAGAATGGCGATTGCTGGCCTCTTCCAGCAAGAATGGTATTCGGACTTCATTATCTCTCTGATACTGTGGCTAACCTTGCATGCTGCTCGTTTGCAAAGTTTCCGCGAATGTCTGAGACGAAGCGAAAAGCCACTGTTCTCAGCCATCGCTAACAAAGTGCAATCTTGCATGCCTGAGATCTATTCGAAATAATATTCTTAACACTTTAGAGGAAGACTGACTTCCTTCTCTGTAACTCCTGCAGTTGCAGAAAGTACGTGCTCTCGACGGTCGCATGTTGTAAGCGCTACACGTCATCCTCTGCTTTATTACTGAACGGCCATATCGTTTGCAGGTTATTGCAGGGGATATTGACCTGACACTAATCCGATTTCTTCGCGCCCGCGGGGGAAATGCCTCTAAGGCGTTCACTATGATCAAAGGTACGTGTAGTCACTTCCTACAAAGTTTTAAATCGCAACCAACCCGTGCTGTCCTTTTTGCGCTATTTGATAGGGCGAGCGCAAAAAGTTTGTATGGAAGATACGTATGTTTCTTAATATTAACCATCCCTTGCTCTTTTAGCCCGGACTCGGTTGTAGCTTATCGCGGCGTACCTCAAGGCCCTCGCCCTGCCGTGTAAAAAGTTAGAATCTTTCACTATGCAGTGGGATGTGATAATAACCTCGTTTGCAGCTTCTCGCTGTCCCAACCCGAAATAAAGAAGACTCAAGCACTCCACCTCTTTGGCCACCTGCGCTTCTGTGTCACACTCAACGCAGTTTTGTGGATGTTGTTTGATTTAGCAACCCTGGCTTGGAGAAAGGAGAAAAATGTGGAAACTGTGATAGAAAACACCCCCAGCCCGAATACAATTCAAGGTGTTGTCCGAAGACTGACCCCGAACTCCTTGGTGGGGTACGATTATGAGGTGACATGGCCTCTCACTGTTTTGCGCTTCGAATAACCCATAACTGATAATACTCGCTTCCGCGAGAAGAACACGCACACAATGCACTTGATTGAATCTCACATCCGGAACCGTTGCCGCGTCGGTCGCATATTGCACACCCTGAACTGCCGCGTGCAAACATCTTCCCTTCGGCTTGAAGAGTTGTGGGCGCATTGCGATTCACCACTGGGCAGCCTTGCGAGAAACTAAGTGCGTCCCACTCTAGTTGTTTGCAGTTCGAAACTGAGTGCGTCCCACTCTAGTTGTTTGCAGTTCGAAACTGAGTGCGTCCCACTCTAGATATTTGCAGTTCGAAACTGAGTGCGTCCCACTCTAGTTGTTTGCAGTTCGAAACTGAGTGCCCCCACTCTAGTTGTTTGCAGTTCGAAACTGAGTGCGTCCCACTCTAGTTGTTTGCAGTTCGAAACTGAGTGCGTCCCACTCTAGTTGTTTGCAGTTCGAAACTGAGTGCGCCCCACTCTAGTTGTTTGCAACTCGAAGTGCGCTCTGTGCGGGTCATCTGCATCCTGTTTTGATAGTTTTCTACCCTCAGGAAGGGTGCTTAGGCCTCAGACTTAGCCGCACGCAACATCTGTCCACAATCGCGGAGGTGAGCTTGTTGCGGCGCTGACGTTGCCGGCTTGTGGAGCAGGGCTACCCCGTTTACGTGGAGCGCACCGGCATGCTGCAGTTCGGTAAATTTGCTGAGGCGGGCATTTCGCACAACATGCTCCTTCACGCTCATCTCGAGTCCATTGAGGTGCATGCCACGCCCCGTGGAATGCATTTGAACCCTGTCTCAGGTTCAGCTCCGGTCGAGCTGAGGACAGGGTACTCACAAGCAGACGGAATAGTAGAGTGTTGAGCAGTGATGCGAAGTGCAAGTCAGTCCTCCTTCCTCACGAACAGGAAAGTGGGTGCTATTCGTTGCCGTTGCCGACATTCCGCTGTGCTGTATGCACCCTTGCTTCTTTAGGTCCAGCGTGGAAGTCCTCCCGGCGCAAGCCGGTTCTGCCGGATCCTGCGTTGCCACCTGCGCGCTGAGGAGGAGAGCTGAAGACTCCTAAGCTACGTGCGCGCTGAGGAGGAGAGCTGAAGACTCCTAAGCTACGTGCGTGCTGAGGAAGAGGCTGAAGACTCCTAAGCTACGTGCGCGCTGAGGAAGAGGCTGAAGACTCCTAAGTTACACTCGGTCCATAAAAGGGAAGGCGTGCGTTGGGGAAGCAGTATTACATAAACGTGTTGATGATGGAAGCTTCCGTGAAGTGTGGAAGGACCATGGACAAGCTTGTCACTATTATGGACATGTCGGGGGTCACCTTCGTAAGCCTCACTGCTGGCGTTATCAGCGTAAGCGCCCGCCAACCAACCTCGAGGATCCCACGTTTCGGTGACCACCCCATAGGCCAGTGGTAGGCCAGCAATCTGTCATTTCTTCAGGTGCAGAGTTCGCCGTGTTGCTTGCTCCAACAGGTCACCGAGAGCTTTTCCCTTCTGGGGCTCGGTCTCAGTTTCGTTTCGGTTCGGTCAGCCAGCATATCGCCGCAAGGCTGCAAGGTCTTAAGCCTGCCTGGTGGGACATGTGTACCCTGTCATCTGCTAACCGAAGCCAGTTCACGAGCCGTATTGGAAGCCTGTCCCAGAGCTTAGGCTGGCCGCAGAGGGAGGCACTTTTATGACTGAGACTGCAGCGATACTTGCAAAGTACTGACTCGGCTATCGAGCAATCGGAAGGATAAAGCCTGGCTATTTATAAATTCCTCCGCGGGTGTTTCGGGTTGAACCTTCCAAATTGGGGTCTTCCAACGCAGATGTTCAAGGCTATAGCAAAGATCGATTCGGACAACTATCCCGAAATCATGAAGTCGGTTTACATCGTGAACGCCCCTTGGGGGTTTTCAACCATTTGGAGTGTATGCCCCCTGTGCCCCGCAGCTCCCCGCGGTAGTGCCCCACAGCCGTGGAAAGATCGCCTCTGATGTCCGTGCACGATGGGTGGTTTTGCCTCGATCAAACCCTCTGAGAATATGCAGGGCCTAAGAGTGGGGAGGGATGTGGTTTCTCATCCCGCCTTGAAGCCAACCGTCTGGAAGCCACACAGGGCGATATCGCATGGGATGGTTTCATTCTTGCGGACACAGCTCAAAGTGACGCTGGTGCTTGGCTTGATTTGGTCTGTCTGAACGGTGCGGGGGAACAGCTGCTTCGAAGTTTTTTGGACGAACGGACAGCGAACAAAGTGCACGTTATCGCAGCGAGCGAAAACGCAGCCGAAAAGCTAAAACAGGCGATGGATATTGCCTTGCTCCCGTCTTCCGTCGGCGGCACCGGCCCGTGTGTGCCCGGCTTCTGGCCCCACTCGCAGTCCTCCTGTAGCTAAGCAGTGTGGCATCCTCGGAGGCCAGCGCGCGTGTGACGGACGCGCCACCTCGCACTCGCAACCAGGGCGCGCACGACACAAAGGACGCCACAAGCATAGCCAGGGTAGCCTCCATTCGGTCTCGGAGTATTTCTCTGTAGTGACCGTCACATCTGTTGTGCTCGTCGATGTAAGGGTAGACACTTCAGACTCTGCCGCGGCTCTACCTTGGCTCACTGGCCACATCCCACTCAGAGCATGGATTGACCGGGCCGTCGGAGGGGGGACCTCGAATGCAGCGAAACGCTGCTCAGCGGAACAGACGGTTTCGTCTGCGACTGGATCAAGCATCAGGACGCCTTTATCAAGGCATTCGGCGACGAAGCACGGAAGACCAGCTGTTTCCTGGAGCCGAACTGTTTCTCCCTTGTGTTGAAGGAAGGCGAGCCAGTTTACCGAGTGAATAAACGTGAAGTGCCGTGTGGGCAGGTGCGTTTCTAGCTGAAGTTTATGCAAGAACGTGGGACTGTGCGCTTTTCCTGTCCTTTGAGCTCACGACAGTACGACTTTCCAGCTGTTTTGTTGCCGCCATGCTCAACATGGTCTCACTCACCCTCGCATCAACGAAGAGCGTCACTGTGTCACGGGCTTAGTACTCTGAGATCTCTGCCAAGCTTTTCAGCAGATCCCTGGCCGTCTACCCAATCGGACGGTGGGTAGACGTCCACCGTCCGAATGGGTGGACGTCTACCACGTAATCGTAGGAATGTTTCTAAGTGCACTGCAACTTGTGGTCTATAAGAAAACAAAAGGTCGCTAGCCACTGGCTTCTTATTGCATTTTTCTATTGTCAAATTTTCATTCTAAAAGTAGCTGCTATTTCGATACTTGCGGTGGCTGGTTTCTAGTAGTTACAGTGCCATAAACTACGATCTCCTGGTTTACGTCTTCTCAACCCGCTTTATGTTGCGATGCGCAGTCTCCGGAAAGAGATGTTACCTTGGTGGAGACGAGTGGTGCAGAGAGCTTCAGATCGGTGCGCCTCCATTTGTCTTTTCGTGAATATTTGTAGCTTTTCTGACCTTGCAAACGAGATTCGGTTATTGAAACTCCTGCTTTACTAAAGTGGTTGGAAATGGAATGTTGGCCTATCAGAACACGGAGGAGGAGGAGACAATGGATTTGGAGGTTCAACAGGCGCTAGATACCATCGCTGTGGCTATGGAGAAGGTTGGCACAGCTCCCACTCACACTTGTGGTGAATCCAAATGGCACTTTGCACACTTGTGTGAGACAGATATGCCCTTGTCTTGCAAGGAGTCTGTTGGAAAATGTCACTTTCCCCGAAGGTATCTTTCAGAATCAAATTACGTCAACCGGGATAATGGGACAGGTTGAAGCAATTAAAAGGAAGCGCAAGGTTGCAAAGTCAGAAGCTGAACGGTGAGCTGCAGATGAGGAAGTCGTGTCTCTAAAACAGTGTGAGAAAATGGATGAGAAACTTTAAAACCACTTTCCTCTGTCATCTCTTAGGCAATATAGCTTGCAGCTGAGAGTGCCTGTTTCCATTGACTGCTAGTAGCAGTGAGCATCGGGATAGTATGAGGTATTTATTGCACGTTGGCCAACATGCTGTTCATCTGTGCAGAGAAAATTTTGGTTTTGGGGCACTGTCTTTGGCAGGAAAGTAGCACAAGAAAACTTAGAAATGAATTTAAGAACGGAGAAGGAAGACATGAAGGAGGACAAAGTTGATTCATGTGGTTGCTGGTGCTTTGGGAGCTCCAACAACTCAAAAGCATCCCATCAGACTAAAGTATAGCACTTTGTTGTGACTAAAGTATAGCATTTTGTCATATCATCCTGGTCTACGGAATGGTGCCAAGCTCCGAATGGTTTTATTTTGCAAAATCAATTTTTGATTGGAGCACTATGGTAAGGATACTTTAGATCTGGCCACGTATATTTACTCCGTGCGGTATCGATTATATGGAATACGCATACCATTGCCCATGGCTTTAATGGATACGATATGAAGCTTCTACCAAAGGATGGGGCAGCAATGGGTTTATATGGCCCCTTAGAGGGCAATCATTTAATGATTATGTGCATCATGAAGAAGTGTGATCGACATCATGCAGGGCTAGCTGGTGACATTGTTATCATCAATAGTATGTCTCCTTGGCATCCACTCCAAGAAATCCTATGTTCCTAACACTTTGCAGCATTAGTGGTATACATGGTTTGTACACATCTTGCACGTGCTTGCAATATTACGGGCACCCCGTTATGTAAAATACTGTGATTTCTTGTATGTGCTTATTAACCAGTGTACAGCAAAAAACTGTGAAGATTTCCATCAATGCCACAGGCATACTGCAGGAGAGCGTGGTGCGGTGTAGATATGCAGTATGTTGTGTGCAATCCTAATTATGCAGGTATGGCGACAATAACAACCGAAGGTATGGGCACGTAGCATACTACCGTATTAGGAACATCAGCTATTCATGTTTGATGACATTGTGTGATGGCAGGTAACGTAGGCAAATGGTGCGGTGAGTTAGGCCGTTACGATACGGTAAGTGAAGTGGGGCATAGAGAACCATGGCTGTATGGGTCGCGCGTGCGATTTCGGGACGTCATTTTGCCGTCTCCATGCATGGGTAAAAGTTATCACAATCATATGTGCTTTTGGGAAAGATTTTGCATCATGTGCTGAAGAATAATGCGGAAATTCTATATGTTTTGACATACCCGTATATTAGTGTACATATAGTGTGATGGCATATGTCCCACCACAAGTTTTCGGTGTTTTACCATGGCATTTGTATGTAGAAATGTACTGTATAGTGAGTTTACGATATCCATAGCTATGCACGTAGTAGATATCCGACGGCTTAAATATTGTTCGGCGATACATCTAGGATTTATACGCTAATCGTTCGACTTCGGTGATCAGACTGCTCCCATATAAAAAATATCCCCAAAGTTTGTCTTAGGGCTTCGCTAGTAAGCGAAATGATATATGATATATGGCGAGGCTATTATTGAACGTTAATAGCTCACGCAGCGTATGTGTGGGTATGAGTGCAGTGCTTCTCCAGAAGTGTCTGTTGTAGCTCAATGCTACCTCATATCTCCAATGCCCCGCATCTCATAGATGCTACCACAATTGGGTTGTGAACCCGAGGCATTGGGTGAACAATCAGTATCGGCTGAACGAATAAGCCATGTGTTACTCGCATGCTTGTTCAGTTCATGCTTAAAGCGAAGATGAGTTTTCTCCGAACCATTCGGTTCTTCAAGACTTCATCTTGCTTTGCCATCTCGATGCCACAACCTGGCCTCTCGATGGCAGGTGTCACTCAAGGTGAGTGGATGATAGATGGTATGACTGTATATGTCATAGTCGACCGTACTGACGACTGTCTGTCATTATAATATATGACATGACACGACATGACATGACATGACACGACATGACATGACATGACACGACATGACATGACATGACATGACATGACATGACATGACATGACATGACATGACATTGTATGACATGTATGACACATATGACATGTATGACACATGTGTCATCGGTCATAACCCTGACAGATCTCCCCTCTTAAGAGAGTTGTGACCTCACAACGGGCATACCTTTGTATATGTCTTTGATGTCTTTGATGTCTTTGTTGTTGTGCTGGTACCAGTCTTCTTACACCGATGAGGCGTCCCTCAAGGTGTTTTTAGGATATTGGGGGGAACTGAGTCCACTTTAAACCCTCACCTTAGGCATTTAGCCTTACAGTTCTTAGGATGTAGCCCCCATGAATTGCGTATCGTATTTCAGAGTGACGTTTCAAGGTATCCATGAATTCCGTATCGTATTTCAGAGTGACGATTCAAGGTATCCAAGGTTTACGTTACGGATAAATATTGCGCTTGCCGTCGACGCCTTTGCGAACGATGATCGACGTTTTAACGAACGATTCTCGGCCTTATATATACGACTGATCGACGAAAACCCTTGGGTACATGTTTCCACAGCCTTATATAGAGCACCCAACCCTTCCTCCCCTCCTGAAGCTACTATGGAGGTTCACAGGCGGCATGGGGAGCCCGATTTTTGGGGCTTGTTTTTATGCAAACGGAGTGGCCCTGCTTAACGAGATTGGATTTATAATCCTGCACCCGGTCTGCTCAACTCCTCAATATTTGGTCCGGTACGCGCGCTTTGACGAACATCTGTCGATTCAGAGTGGATTCGACACGTACTAATGTGAAATTCGTTTTAGTTATGTGTGTCAAGCATAACTCAGGATCACAACTCCGTCCACCTCAGTATCCGGTAGCGCGGATTACTGGCCATAAGATCCGAATGACAAACCACGGTCTGGCAAAGGTAGCATAGCAGTTTTTATTTATCCACAGATATGATATCTCGCATGTGTGCGTATCTGTGCAAGGGTATGATTTTGTACAAGGCTCACTACACCTTTAGCAAGGAAGGATCAATTTCCCGCTTCTATGCAATATAATGATAAAACATTAAGAGCAAGGTATATAGATGATCGACATGTATTAGTATATATTACAAGAAGTAAGGGCATCAGGCTTAATATAATGTTTAGCCTTCATAGGCAGCTATCATGTCTGCTGCATTGGTCAGCTCTGTGGCTTTGACCCAGGTGTCATGCTCAGGGCCGTAGCCTGCATATCGCAGTAAATAGTACTTGACACCTCTAGTGATCTTATCTGAGAGTATGTGTGATATCTCAAACAGTGGTTGCCCTTCTTCGGCGATCATCTGTGGCAGAGGCAAAGGTGCTTGGATCGAGTCGTTATACAGCTCTATTCTGGATACAGGCTGTACCGGATGGATACGGATATCGAGATCCCCGAAATCTAACTCATAAGCACGTCCATGGCTGAGCACGTTGGATATGGTAAACGGCCCAATATATGGCTGCTTAAAGTGTCTGCCTGCCTCTGTCAAACCAGTCCATTGGATAAACTCGGTCCGTAAAAGAACTTTCTGCCCTACTGCATATTGCCGGGGCATGTGAGTCTTATTGAATCTGGCTTGGCTAATTTCTGCTGCTCGGGAAATGTTGTCTACCGCATTGGCATGTACAGCCGAGTACTGGTCAAAATGATCTCGAATAGCATTCTGTATTGGAACAGGAGCTTCTGGCGGAATAGTGATTGCCAGGTCATGAGGCGAAAGTGGCTGCGCCATCGAGTCGAGATAAAATGGTGAATAACCAGTTGTTGCAGAAACCGTGTTGTTAATTGCAAACTCCACCAGAGGCAACTTGTCCTCCCACGAATTGGCTGAAGTATCGTTGCAACAACACCTGAGGAGAAAAATACTATCTAATCAGTTTATAAACCAGAGGATGGTGAATCATGCATCAAACAAATTGAAAAATACCTGAGGATGTCCTCAATGAAGGCATGGCTCCTCTCATTGCTTGCATTCGACTGTGGATGGTGTGAAGACGTCATAGACAATCTCGTACCAGTAGATTTCCACAGTGTTTGCCAGAATGTAGAGGTAAATCTGGGGTCTCGATCTGAGATGATGTTCCTCGGAAGACCATGGAGCTTGAAGATATGCTGCATATATATTGAAGCAGTACGCTGAGCAGTCCAGGTCATGCTGAAGGGAATGAGATGACAGCGATGAGAGAATTGGCACATTACCACAAATATACGGTCGTGCCCATTAGTAGTGATAGGCAGGTCAGTAATCCATTCAAGAGATACATCAAGCCATTTTGTCTTAGGCACACAATATCGTATATGTGATTGACCATAAGGTTTGTGTCTCCTCGTTTTCTGGCGTTGACACACGGGGCACTCCCGAATGTACTGAATGGCTGCCGTCGTCATTCCTGGCCAGTAATATCGGCTACGCAATAGATGAAGCATGCGATTTTTGCCTACATGACCAGAAATAGTGGCTGAATGGCACTCATGAAGTAGAATGTGGCGAAGCTGTGTGATCTCACCGTCATATGTAGGGACCTTGGCAGTAGGTGGAATGTAAAGCTGTCTGCCATATATGGTCTTGCGATAGATCAACCCCTGAATGAGCTCGAAATTGCTGGCTGACTGTGATGATATCGATGATGCCAGCTTAGATAATATAGTTTGTGCAAATGTGTCACGATCATACTGAGAGAATGTCGTGAAGTTGATGAGCTGATGATGAAGATATAAGAGCAATGAATGTAGAATCTGTAGGTGGTATGTCAATCATTGGAACCTCGGTGATGTCTATATGTTTCAGACAATCAGTGAGTTCAAAGAGTGTAGAAATACGGGTGAG
The DNA here is from genome assembly GCA_001247695.2 of Cymbomonas tetramitiformis. NCBI lineage: Eukaryota > Viridiplantae > Chlorophyta > Pyramimonadophyceae > Pyramimonadales > Pyramimonadaceae > Cymbomonas > Cymbomonas tetramitiformis. The sequence continues at coordinate 32,345 of LGRX02012692.1, forward strand.
TGCATCTGCAACCTTATTCTTCTCGCCAGAAATGTGCTCTATTCGGAAGTTGTACTCGGAGAGCTCATCCAACCACCTCGCCTGTTTGGGGCTTAGTGTGGATTTGGACTGGAAATAAACCGGTGGCTGATGATCTGAGCGTACAATAGTCTCAGGAGCTCCCAACAAGATGTGGCGAAAGAATCGGAAGCCCTCCACAATGGCAAATAGCTCGATCTCAGGAATAGGCCAACGTCTCTGTGTATCGGAGAGAGTGACGCTGTGATAGCCACATGGCTTCATACCTTTTCCTTGATCCTGTAATACCACTTGGCCAACGCGTGTGCCTGATCCATCGACCTCCATAATAGATGGCAGTTTCTGATCTGGAAGCTGTAATACTGGAGCATGGCAGATGGCACTTTTGAGGTTATCAAATGCCTGCTGCTGCTCAGATTCCCAGACAAACTCTGCATTATCTTTAAGGAGACGATTGAGCGGCTCGGCAATCTTGGAGAACTTTGGTATGAATCTCCTAAACTGGCCGACCATGCCCAAGAATGACCGAAGAGATGACTTGCCATCTTTAGCCATACGGCGTAGAGGCTGTTTACCAACGGTTGGACCATACGACACTGGAGGCTGAATAGCCATGACTGCACGGATTATGTCTTCGATGATGGATAAGCCTGCCTCAGAGATATGGTGTCCGATAAAATCGATAGATCTGACGAACAACTCAACCTTAGAAGGCCTGATGAAGAAATGATGATCTCTGCAACGCTGAAGGAACTGTCGAACATGCTTCACGTGGCTGTCAAAATCTGGACTGTACACAATGGTGTCATCCATGAAAATGACCAAGAACTGATCGATGAAGTCAAAGAATGCTCGATTTCCAACACTTAGAGCGGTTGCAGGAGCATTAGTCAACCCGAAAGGCATAACTGTCCACTCATATGAACCGTATCTGGTACGTATCGCTGTTTTGTGAATGTCATCTGGGTGTATAGGAATCTGCTGGAAGAACTGATTGAAATCAAATCTGCTAAACCATCGTGCACCTTTAAGCTGTTCAAGAAGGGTGTCGTGAGGTGGCCATTAATTGCCAGTCCCACCGGGAATTTCCCGGGAAAACGGGAATTCCCGATGGGAATGCCATACTTACGAGTCGAACGGGAATTTTGCGTGTTCCCGTCAGCATAAAGCGAGACTTCCAGGAATTCTGAGGTGTTCCCGTCATCATTGAAATGTTGATTTAAAATTCATTAAAACAAATATTAAATTCCCGTTTCTGAAACGAGAATTCTCGTACTTAAGTTTGAAATACTTCACCGTAGGTTTCGTTTCACACAAGGGGGGG
>LGRX02012693.1:0-11145 GCA_001247695.2 Cymbomonas tetramitiformis
GCAAGACACCGCTGCGCTGGCCTCTGTTGCTGACGTCGCAGAAAATTGGCCAGGGCCTCCGGCGGCCCCTGTTGCCATGGGGACCCGATCCCCCATCGTCGGGCAAGACACCGCATCGCTGGCCGCTGTTACTGACGTCGCAGAAAATTGGCCAGGGCCTCCGGCGGCCCCTGTTGCCATGGGGACCCAATCCCCCATCTTTGGGCAAGAAGTGGCAGGCGCAGGTCCCGAAGTCTATAACGCAGACAAAATCGCTGGGTCAGGAGCACCGCCCTGCGTAACGTCAGTAAAGAACACTGCAGGAGATACTGTGCAGGAACCAGCGCTGAGCTGTGAAGCCAGCGGCAAGGGTCCTATTGGCGTTGGTTCTCCTCCCCCCCTCAGGGCTGGTAGATCCTGCAGGGTTGACAGGGCCCGGGTGCAAGGGTGCCTGTCCAGAAGCAGCAAGGAAAGCAGGTGTAGAGGAAGGCAGCACCGGCTCAGGTGTGAAGGCACCGAAGGGAACCGGTGACACGGGTCTCACTGCCACGGAAGCAACCGGCACCTGCGTTTGCCATAGCGATCTCGGCTGCAGTTGGTGTTGGTGCGGTTGCTGCTGCTGCCAAAGCAGTTGTCGTTGCACTTCCAGTTGCTGCTGGTGCACGAATTGCTGAAACTCCAGCTGTTGTGACGTTTGCGGTTGCAATTGCGACTGACTCACAAATTGCTGTTGTGGAAAAATCTGCTGTTGCGGCGTCTGCGGGTGCAATTGCGGCTGGCCCACAAATTGCTGCTGCGGTGTCATCATTAACCCGGCGTCGAAAGCAGCACCCGGAGGGTACGCAGCAAATTGTCCGCTGTAGTCGTACGGAAACGGCGGAAAGCCAGCTGTGTGTTGTACGGCAGACGGCGGGACCCCAAAGTGGGCGCCCAATTCCGACACTGCTGGCCCGAAAGACGTCACTGGTCGCGGAGATACGCTCGCACCAGTGACGGGCTGTTGTGCTCCGTAGTCATTCATCATCATTACGGTACGGCAGACGCGTTTTGGCGATAATTTCAGCTAAAATATGTTTAATTACCGGTACAAACCGCCGGCAAAAATAAATCCTGCGGAAAGATTGTCCAGAAAAGAAGATTTCTTCCGTAACAAAACGCAGCTGCTGTCGATCACGCTCTCAGCCTTGCGCACGGAAACGGCAGCAAGGAGGAGGCGTCGGTAGTTGTTAATTTCCGTACGATTTCGCCACTAGGGGGCAAATTGCGCAGGAAGATCACCGCACGAAGGGAAGGGCACCAAAATACGGTGCTGAGCTCGTAGTTCAAGTACTGCCGTACGGTGTCTGTCGCGTCAAGAATTGTCAAGACTTGCCCAGCGAGAATTCGCCGATTTAAACTGAAGTTCCACCGGCTTGCGGAAAGGTCGTTGGAGAAATTCACACGCTGGCACGAGCCAATTTCTGAAGGCGTGCAGTCGTCATCATTATGCGGGAACAAGTCGAGATAATTAACAGATACGTAGTGTTCTTATGAGAACAAGTCGTGCTTTGGTTGAGGCACGATTTCGTTTCAGGGCAAAATTACAACCGCGCGAAGAATCTTGCGGAAAGGTCGCTCAGAGAAGGAAAGTTGGCCCAGCGGCAAACTGCACAGTCGTAACTATGCGGCACAGGTCGGTACGATATGCAGATATCGTGTGTTCCCAGAGGAACAGGTCGTGCTTTGGTTGAGGCACGACACCTTCGCCCAAAGGCGGAAGATTCAGGCTAAAATTGTGTTTGTACAACGCGTTGTGGAACGCAGATACTAACGGAAGTCGTGAACCACGACCACGCTGATACCAGTTGTTCGGTTGTGAGGACTGAACCAGTCTCACAAGGGTGCAAGTAACACTTACAGGGAATATGGTACTAGGACCATAGGTTGATATCGGAATGCTTTGTATACTGTCGGATATTTCTTATACTTAGATGAACTTTCACTGTTTGAAGTTACAAGACACCAGAGGTCAGTGCCAATGTGTAACTAATTCAAAAAACTGACATGAGAGCTTGTTCAACTCTTTAAGTAGTAACATGTCGACTCGAATTCCCTCAGATCTCATCCGAATTCGACAGTCACATGCTCAGTCACTTCATGTTCACATATCCTCTGACAGGTCTTGTCATTTGGCCCTTGGGCTGTAGCTGCCAGTCATACAGTGATCTCTGCTCTGAATTACTGAATAGTCATAGATCTGATGATGTGGCAAGATCTGGGACTCTCCTTGTTTCCCTCCAGATCTGTGTGGCTGTTTGAATATAAAATGGTTCCCCCCCCATTTCTGGAATGGTTTCCCACCAATTCTCTCAACCTGATCTGCTGTGGTTGCAGATGTTCAAAAAGTCACAAGCTGTCAGTCACCCTTGTCATACCTCGCGGTCATACTGGTGACTGTCACTGGTGCTGTCACTCGTCATTCAGACACGACTGTCTCTCGTCTGACTCGCGATACACCCTAGTACAGGTTTGAAGGAGGGTGCGCATACGCCTAGGAGGGGGGTTGAGGTGAAGGGCGCGCTCAGCTGTCTGATGGATGTTACCAGTGGTTTTAGAAGATGTGATAGCTGTTTTCTAGCTTTGTGACAAGGTGTCTATGGCAGCCAAGGTCTTCGCATGGAAAGTATTCACGTGCTTTCAAGGCTGAAGTAACCTTGCCCTTTTCTTCAGGGGCGCCATGTTCGCTTTGTCACAAACTTGTAAACAGCTATCACATCTTCTAAAACCACTGGTAATATCTCATCAAACAGGTGAGGCAACCTACTAAGCTGCAGGGCTTCACCCCTTTAGCTGGATACCAGTGGTTTTAGAAGATGTGATAGCTGTTTTCTAGCTTTGTGACAAGGTGTCTATGGCAGCCAAGGTCTTCGCATGGAAAGTATTCACGTGCTTTCAAGGCTGAAGTAACCTTGCCCCTTTTTTCAGGGGCGCCATGTTCGCTTTGTCACAAACTTGTAAACAGCTATCACATCTTCTAAAACCACTGGTAATATCTCATCAAACAGGTGAGGCAACCTACTAAGCTGCAGGGCTTCACCCCTTTAGGTGGAGGGTGCGCATACGCATAGGAGGGGGGTTTAGGTGGAGGGTGCGCAAACGCATAGGGGGTGAGGTCAGCTGGAGGGTGCGCACACGCATAGGAGGGGGGTTTGAAGGAGGGTGGCATACGCCTAGGAGGGGGGTTGAGGTGAAGGGCGCGCTCAGCTGTCTGATGGATGTTACCAGTGGTTTTAGAAGATGTGATAGCTGTTTTCTAGCTTTGCGACAAGGTGTCTATGGCAGCCAAGGTCTTCGCATGGAAAGTATTCACGTGCTTTCAAGGCTGAAGTAACCTTGCCCTTTTTTTCAGGGGCGCCATGTTCGCTTTGTCACAAACTTGTAAACAGCTATCACATCTTCTAAAACAACTGGTAATATCTCATCAAACAGGTGAGGCAACCAACTAAGCTGCAGGGCTTCACCCCTTTAGCTGGAGGGTGCGCATACGCATAGGAGGGGGGTTTAGGTGGAGGGTGCGCAAACGCATAGGGGGTGAGGTCAGCTGGAGGGTGCGCAACGCATAGGAGGGGGGTTTGAAGGAGGGTGCGCATACGCCTAGGAGGGGGGTTGAGGTGAAGGGTCGCTCAGCTGTCTGATGGATGTTACCAGTGGTTTTAGAAGATGTGATAGCTGTTTTCTAGCTTTGCGACAAGGTGTCTATGGCAGCCAAGGTCTTCGCATGGAAAGTATTCACGTGCTTTCAAGGCTGAAGTAACCTTGCCCTTTATTTCAGAGGCGCCATGTTCGCTTTGTCACAAACTTGTAAACAGCTATCACATCTTCTAAAACCACTGGTAATATCTTATCAAACAGGTGAGGCAACCTACTAAGCTGCAGGGCTTCACCCCTTTAGCTGGAGGGTGCGCATACGCATAGGAGGGGGGTTTAGGTGGAGGGTGCGCAAACGCATAGGGGGTGAGGTCAGCTGGAGGGTGCGCAACGCATAGGAGGGGGGTTTGAAGGAGGGTGCGCATACGCCTAGGAGGGGGGTTGAGGTGAAGGGTCGCTCAGCTGTCTGATGGATGTTACCAGTGGTTTTAGAAGATGTGATAGCTGTTTTCTAGCTTTGCGACAAGGTGTCTATGGCAGCCAAGGTCTTCGCATGGAAAGTATTCACGTGCTTTCAAGGCTGAACACAGGCATCCAATTGTCACTTCTGGATTTCGGGAAATGTCGCGACATTCCCCGTAATCATCCCGATGCCCTTCACGAACCGAATCGCAATGGCACTCCCAGATGTAACATGAAAATATCGACGGCTGCATCTGGAAAATATTCAGGAGGTCTTGCGATGTACACCCAACGATCCTCTGCGACACTGATCCTGCAGTGCACCTCGATACCTTCTCGAATATCGCCCAATGGAATCCTCGTGTGACATCGGGCGTTGACATGCAGGCCATCATTATGAAATGCTCGGGAAAGAGTTGCGTAATTCAAAAATCTTGAAAAACAGTTCTTTCCGAGGCAGCAGTGAATAGAGAGTTCTATAAATCTATAAATCATACTTTTATAAAGCCTCTGTTCAAGTATGAACGGCCGTATACCACCTCCAAGAACAAGTGCTCGTCTGGGAAGCAATCTTCAAAGCCCGTTGCCCTCGCACGGAAGTGGGGCTCAAATTGTTAGTCCGCCTACGATTGGGCGCGGTTCAAGGACTGCTGATGAGTGGAACGCCGGTAAGTGACTCGTACAAAGTTCATATGACTCTTGTCGAACTATCAATGGTCTACGGAGTCAAGACCTTTACCCCGAATTTTCCCCGTGGCCCCAGACTTCGATGAAGACAGCAGCGTTCCAGAGTACGTCACCAAGAGCGCGCTCGAAGAGAATAACTCTTGCATGGAAGTTGCTCGTGCAATTATGCGTTTGTGTTTCACACGCGATAGGAGTGTTCAGAATTCGTCTAAAGATAAGGGCGATGTGACTTTATCTCAAGTAAAGTCTGTTGTGAACTATTTCGCGAGGGAGCATGCACACGACGACTGGAGTAGAATTTATGTACAACAGTTGATGCGGCAGTTTTGGGGCTTGTTCCCATATCCCGGTTGGAACGACGGATCACCTCCATCGTTGAGGGAATACACGAGAGAAGGGCGTACTGTCCTGCGCGGAATTAGGATGAACCGGGATAACCTGAATGCCGAGAACAAATTCATTTTTTCTGCGGAAGATTCGGAAGACGCGAAAAGCGTTTGCAATTTTGCGAATAAAAGTTCTCTTGAACTCCCTGTTAACGCCTTCTCCAACTTCGAGAAGGTGAGGACTCTTGGGACAACAATCCGAAGCTAGATTTTATAATATGACTGCCGTGCTTTTCTCAGACGGTTTTTTGTTTGCTTTACAGGACGGTCCCTTGGGCATTAAGCGATTTTCATCTGTCCAGTGCTCGCCTGTGAAACGCCGCTCTCCTCTTCAGGACGCCACGAATGCCGAGACGCCTACAAAGGTCGCCAGATATGAAGATGGAACCGAGATCGTGGACGAGTTGCGCGCTGTTTCCTCACAGGCTGCGTATACCCTTGCTCAAGGGTAAGAGCCGAATATTTCTTGCTCCATCGGCATACAAGATGGGCATGGCGGTAAAGAGCTTCATTTGATTTTGGGGGGCGTACCCATGATTGACCACACCAGTGTGCGTTTTCCTGAGAAAGAGAACAGTGACCACGAAGAGTGCTGGTGCTTTCATTCAGCAACAGGTCATTTCTTGCACAAGTCTACCGCCTCCCCTTCTCCTCACTTGCTTCCTAACATATCGTATGTGCCTTTTCACAGATTTATGTTCAAGGCTCGTGTGTTCAGTCTCCTGCGTTGGAGGCTCTCAGATCATCCTTGACACATTGCGAGTTGAACTCTGCCAAATGGTCAATACGGAGGGTTTTGTCAACCTTCATCCCTGCAGGGCACGAGCTTGTCCAAGACCCAAACTTAAGTAGTTGTTGGATGGCCAACTGTGGCCTTTACGTTTTGAAATTAAAACTTGAAAGTACTGAGGAGGACGAAAACGAGCTGTTCAGCGCTCCTGTATCAACCATCCTTTGATGCATGCAAGTACAAAAACTACACGTGTAGAAAGTGCAGAACAGAGAGATTTACAATTTATAGACTATTTGGACAGTCATAATAATAATGTGAGGTACCTTTTCCAGATAACTTGCCTGGTTATGCGTATGTACACTTAGACCCCACCAATACGGTGTTGTGAGTGGCTTTTTGAAAGGTTTCAAGTGAGCAGTTCTATATACTGCCCGAGGTATCCCGTGTATCGCATGCGTATTCATATGTGATATTCAACTTCAAGTCGCTTGACATATGTTTCTCTTCGGCTTATTTTAAAAATCACAAGAAAAATAAGGGGGACATATGGTGCATGCCCGTACCTTGCGGTCTCAGCAAAACTTGCACATCCCAGTATGTCAAGAATGTAGCGATTGTATTTACATATTGGCAGTACTGTATTCCAAGTACCGCGTAAGCTACATGTTCACGTCGTAGCTTCTACAACATGAGCTTACACAACGTCGGATGAGAAGTCCACGCTGACGTTCGTCGATTTGTTACTGAATATGCTTTGCAGACGGACATTCTAAGTATACAAAGACTGGACTGCAAATCTTTTTCTAAAATTAAAATCTATCAGTGAATATTATTAACATCTACCACCATTAATATTATGACACTAAATTACTAATGTAATGTGCGATTGTTGTCAAGTGACATAAATGTAAAATTAGGAAGGTTAGTTCTCATTATGACCGATGCCACCCAGCTGTAGAAATCGAAGAAGCTATTGTCATCAACTAATGACATTGCCACCCAGATGTAAGAATCGAAGAGGCTATTGTCATCAATTACAATGAGTAGATCCGCAAGGTACAAGTACAAAGCAGAACTCCACAAGTCTCAACAGTCATATTTTAGTCTTTCCTGAAATCAAAAGGGTCAATTCCGACTGCAAATATAGCTTACTACAAAATTATGTCATTCAAATAAAATGTCTAACACTATACAAGTATTAACTCGGTCTTACAGGCATGGAACTCCTTGGATAGAATGCTACCAAATACCAGACTCCTTAACGTTTGATTCTGCTTGGGTGCGGTCAGCTGGGAAAAAGCTTCTGCAAGCTGGTTTTAACAAAGGTTTCATATGGAAAACATACCAGCTTGATTTGGCAGATTCCAAAGCACAGAACCAATGTACTCATGAGTCCTATGATAGTGAGGATGCTTTGCTCCACCAGGTGATAGCATTTTCCTTTACTTTTCTTTCAGCCCCAAGGGCAACAATAAACAGCAAAAAGTCCACACCTGTGCGCTTCAGTATAAGTTCCATCACCAACACCAGATACAACTCTGAAATCCTACGATGCTGTTATGCTCTGTCCTGTTCTGAAGCCTTGTGGTGATGAATGTGCTTTCCTTAGTGCTGAGTTAGTGAAAATGAGTTCTTCCACCAGGTCACTGCTGATTCCTTTTTTTTTCTTATCAACATATGATACCTCCTGCAATCCCCTTCTGCCAAACACAAAAAACACCGTCAAAAGTTTCCCTGCCAGCTTTGTGTTGATGAGGGTCTGCGTGTGCAAATTATAACGATAAAAGGCTTTTCCCATCAGGTGAAGATTGTGCCGTTTCTTCTAGATTCTTTTGGAGCTCGAGGGGCTGCATTCATCAAAGAGAAGTCCAGACCTGTGCCCCTATGGGAGACACCGCCGTCACCGACCCAAGAAGGCTCCGTAGATGTTGTACTGCCCTGTCCTCTTGAACAGAAAGAAACACCGTTGGAAGCTACAATGAAGGCCTTCGGGGATAAAAGATTTCTTGATGGACTCCGTACCTTTAAAGCAAAGATGGAAGCCCACATCAAGTCCGTCGCTCTCGCAATCGCCTGGTCTGCAAGCCACTCTTATTCTGCCTACAGCACACTACGAATGTTAATCTGCTTCTCAAAGAAAGAACAATTCACCATAACTCGGTTTGGCACCGATGAATCTTACCCTGCAAACCATATGATGTGTGTCCGCGCAATGCCCGACACGCAAGCAAACAACGGAAGTGTCATCCCGCTCTTCACAACACGAGCACGTTTGCTAAAGCCTGCTTCTGATGATATCAAAAAGGAAGTTTCCCACTGGCGTGATCTTCTAGGGGAGCACCTTCTCGAGAGTAAAATACCTGCAAAGGACATACAATTCACGATCAACACGCACCGGAACGGATATCTTCAGCACAGCTTCGTTGTGCATCTAGAAGACACACATACTGCAGCCAAACTTGCGCATCACTCCTTCACACTGGAAGGAGTTCCCTTCAAAATCACCAGGATAAACCATAAGCTGAAGAGAGTGAAGCTTATTCCTGGTATGATATCTGGTATTCAACTTCCTGCACTTGAGCACATCAGAAAAGAAAGTACAGTTCTCAGGCAGAAGTACAGAAGCTTTCCATTCGAGTTTGCTGTGCAGAAGGAGTACCTAACACAAGACGGCACCCTGGTTGCAAAAGAGTGGAGTGTACGCCTAAGCCAAGTGCCAATTTGGCAACAGAGTTACGACATTGCACAACTAGTATCAGATCTGCTGCCCGAGGAGGTGACAACGGAAGAGGAGAGCATCATCAAGAGTATCTCTCTGGATACAAATAGTATGCAACCGAAAGCGGACTCCCTTGCAGCGAAGGAGTTTCGCACCTGGATTGTTGAGTTCCCCGTGCAAAGTCCAGCAGTAGCAGTGCTATCCGACATCAAGAAGTTTGAGTCTGACAACCAACAGGTTAAAGTCAGACGCTTGGGGCAACCTTCTAACGGAGGGCGCTTTTACTTCATACCAGACATTTTCAGACAAGCAGTGGAACTTGCACACGGCGCAGGAAACCTCGTCTCTCCGAGGCAATTGCCGGACGGAAGGCTTGTTCCAATTGATGACCTAGAGACTCTCGAGTTTTTGGATGGGACGTCTGTATGCGGCCACAGTGTCACAGGTGGCAGGATCCGCTTTTGCAGTGCAACTATGTTTCAGAGTGCTTTCCTCAACCCATCTGAGCAACAACCTTACACCAAGCTACTGCGTTTTTGGGACATGTCCTGCGGAGAAACTCAGGCTCTCCAAGGCCCAAAGGTAGTTCTTACAAACGACATCAAGCAACAAGCAAGTGCTTTATTTAAGGGCATGCTTCCTGATGACTTCCATTGGCCAGACAGTTTATCAGTAGCAGACCTCCGGCTTTTATCTCTGGCTTACCTTGACTTTCACGAGATGAACCAACACACCTGCGGAGGCAACTTCCCGTATGCTGCCTGTACCAACCTGAAGTTGCACTGGTTCATCGCTGATGGCAAAGGAGTCGGAGTTATCACAGGAGGCATGGGAAAGATGTGTGGGAACTGCACCACGGAGAATAACGAGAAAGATCTTTACCTCGGGGAAAGGCGATCTCAAGAGCATTGCCACGAGATGTTTCAGTGTCTCCTCAAGGACCTCGCTATGCTCGTCGCATATGCTTCCGCAAGCCCGTTGCAGAAGGCGGAGTGCACGAAGGACACCACATACGAGGAGGTGTTGACCCTCCTACAAAAGATCTCAAACGTTCTCAGTGGCGCTCAGGACTTTGAGGGAGAGGCAGGCATCCTAGTAATCTTACAGCAGAACTACGTTAGTATTCAAACATTGTTCGGGATTCAATATTTCGAAGAGATCGAGCAGACTTTTTCGGCGGTATTTGATATGCACACTGCAACGAGTCGCCTGGAGTCTGAGGGATGGCTAAGTAGCCGGGACGCCAACAAACTTTCAAAGACAAGACTTCAGAAACTTCAGGTGTTCTTGAAGAGGAAAGCAAACCATATCACCAAAGAGCCCATCGACTTTGCAACCAACTTCAGGGCATGGTTCCCACATTCACCAGTCAGAAAGATCTCTCCGATATTTATGCACAGCATCATCAAAGTGAACAAGCGGACTGCAGGTGTGTAACTATGGCCAACCTACATCCTGATGACAATCAGTTCGAGAGAGGATAAAGAACCAACTGTGTGGGCTTTACAGCTTAAATCCTGACAAATTGAAGCGGTACCACCTAATTAGTTTCGCAACGTCAAGCACACACGTGCACTCAGCTTGACCTACTGTAACCAACTCCGTGCTCGCTTTGTGGGTCCGCGCCCCTGAATGGGCTGTAGCAACGACAAAGTGTTCCCAAAGCGAGCAGATAAGAATATTGAGTGGACACAAGCAGTACGCGTTGCACGAGGCAACAACAGGGTGTGTGGCCACAAGGTTTCTGCAGATGATCCCCTGAAAACACTTCTGGAAACTCTTCTGGATACCCTCCTGGATACCCTCCTGGATACTCACCTGGATACTCTCCTGGATTCTCTCCTGGATAATCTCCTGGATACTCTTTTGGAAACTTTCCTGGATACTCTCCTGGATACTCTCCTGGATACTCCCCTAGAAACTCTCCTGCATACCCTCTCGGATACTCTCTTGTATGCTTTCCTTGCTACTCTCCTGGATACTCTTGTGGATACTCTCCTGGATACCCTTCTGGAAGGTCTCTTGGAAACTTTCCTGGATACCTTGCTGGATAATCCCTGTTCCAAGAACGGGGTGGGGAGGGGGGGTTTAGGGTTTTCGGGTTTTCTAACGGCACCTAACAAGGCTATCACTACTATCAGTAAACGATCACTTTCACTTGTATCACTATTACTGTATTACTGTATTACTCACATCGAACATATATTTAGGTGATGCTGACAGCGATAATATGTTTAGGTGATGCTGACAACGATGATATGCTCAGGCGATGGTGACAGCGATAATATGTTCAGGTGATGCTGACAGCGATAATATGTTCAGGGGATGCTGACAGCCATGATATGTTCAGGTGATGCTGACAGCGACAATATGTTCAGATGCTGATAGCGACAATATGTTCAGGGGATGCTGACAGCGATAATATGTTCAGGTCATGCTGACAACAATAATATGTTCAGGTGATGCTGACAGCGACAATATGTTCAAGGGATGCTGACAGCGATAATATGTTCAGCTGATGCTGACAGCGATAATATGTTTAGGCGATGGTG
>LGRX02012694.1:0-19548 GCA_001247695.2 Cymbomonas tetramitiformis
TTTCTTTTCTTTTCTTTTCTTTTCTTTTCTTTTCTTTTCTTTTCTTTTCTTTTCTTTTCTTTTCTTTTCTTTTCTTTTCTTTTCTCGGCGAACTTAGATTGATTGAAGAGCGTTAACGCACAAAACAGCTGTACAGGCGGTATCTGCGATACCGCACTACGGGATCGCACTAGCATCCATACTAGTGCGGTGTAGGGACGCACTAGTATGGATGCTGATGCGGTATAGTATCGATACTACTGCGTAACGCCATCGCGAGACACCTAATTCTTACCGCAGCGCGCCTGTTCGTATTTTTGATTTTCAAGTGCAAAAGTTATGAAACAAAGTTTCTCGCGCCTTTTCGCAAAAGGAGCAAGGTACTATGTTTTGCTCTCCCTGCTCCGATGTGGAGTCCGATAAGGAGCTTAGTTCGTCTTCTTCTTCTGACTCGGAGGATTACTACTACGAAACCGCGGACGACCTTTTAAACAAGAAGTCCACCAAGCCACGTAAGGCTAAAAAGCCTGATCGAAAGGAAGAAGCAAAGACAACGGGATATGGGCCAAACAATATCCAGGAAAATCTGGAGCAGATTCCGTCCCTGATGGACCCCAAGAACGACTGCAAGTGTGGGAGGAGCTGTCTGTCGCAGTTCGAGTTTCGTCCACTGCAAGCCTACATACACGAGAAATCCAAGCTCGACGGCCGCGCTTTCAAAGACAAGATACTTGCGGAGCTTATTGCTGCTCGGAGGTTCAAGCCTGGTTCGAACAAGCTTGAAATACAACCATTCGCTTGGCTAACCTTCTTGGGCAAATCGGTATGCAAGGATGCTTATCGAAGATTGCACTTCATCCCAAAGAGCACATGACTTAAGTGGCATGCGAAAGTTTTGGAGTCTTGGACGTCTTGGAGAACGGAAGCAGGGGTAAGGCGCAGCTATATGACGACCCGAGCAATTTAAACTGGTCTTATTTTCTGGAGTACGCAGATGCAGAGATAAAGCCGTTGGCGGAGCCACAACCTCAAAACGCCAAACTGCAAATGAATCCTGTCCGACCAGCAGACTGCTATGCCGCATATCACCTCTGTCGTCAAGGTGTGTACGAGGTGCAGGAGACTCAGTTCCACAAGTATCTTCGCGCTTACCTGCGCATGCATGGAATTACCATGCGCAAGCGAAAGGATTGCGCAGGGAAGTGCACGCCATGCGAGGTCCTAGCGAAGCAGCGCCGTGCTGTAAAGACAAGGGAGGACCTGGAGGACTGGAAGACGCTTAACGACGAGCACCGGAATGACTATCGTGTTGAGAGAGCGACGTACAATAGCACGCGCGCTGATAGTGCGAACAAGTTCGTCCTCAGCGACTCGTTTGGCTTCGACGGGGCGGCGAACAGCAACACCGTTTGCCTGCACTTCCCCGTAAAGGTGATGGCGATGAGCGACAAAGCCGGAGGTATCTGCAGGCAGTCGTACTGAACGGCGAGGTTTTGTGTATGTGTCTACTCATGCCGTGGGTCCCTGGGAAAGACGTGAACATGTGCCTCACGACGTTCAACATTCTGCTACGGTATGTAGTGGAGAAGACTCCGCGTTTCTTCCGGCAAACTTGCCACGTGCAAATGGACGGAGGATCGGAAAACTGGAACCGACATGTGTTCGGTTTCTTCAGCATCTTGGTTCACCACGGGTTGTGCAAAGAGATGTACCTACACCGGTTGCCCGTCGGCCACTCTCATAACGACCTCGATGGCTTTTTCGGTTTGCTGAAGATGCTGCTGTGGGGTAAGACAGCGGATAAAGAGGGCCACCGTTTCATTTCCTTGGAACAGTGGATTGCCTTTCTCTTTGCGTGGAATATCGAAACTATGAACAAGCAGACCGCCGTCGTCGGCTGCAACTTGAACTTCAAGGCCTGGATCGACCCGCACTTGAACCCGGAGTTTGGTGGCCACGCAGGACGAAACCGTCTGGTGCATACTTGGTGCATGCACGTCGCGCCGGACATGAAGGTCAGAGCGAAGTACAAGTTTGGTGACAGGTACGAGGAATGACTACCAAGGGCGTGGACGAGGATCCTAACCTTGGGCTTATTCTTTGTAATAGTTACCCCGACGTCGACTCCGCCCCGGACTATATGGACAACCCGGAATGGAAGGGAAAGGGGCAGGGGAACAAGGTGCTGGACATGGAAAAAACAACTCCATCCGGAAATTTGGAGGTTGTTGGACCAACGTAAAAAAGAGTTGTACAACGCCTACGTTGATCTACGATCTTCACCATCGACAACGTTGGTACATGAGGCTGTATATCAACGCTAAATCAACGAGTATGTTGATTGAATATTGATCTACTGCCATGTTGGATCGATGTCGGTCAGCATCAACGTTGGTCTACGGTCTTTACCATCGACAACGTTGGTACACGAGGCTGTAGATCAACGCTAAATCAACGAGTATGTTGATTGAATATTGATCTACTACCATGTTGGATCGATGTCGGTCAGCATCAACGTTGATCTACGATCTTTACCATCGCCGACGTTGACCAACGTGCCGTTTATGTAAGCGTTGGAATACGTTGTGTCGACGCCTACGTGCTGCCTATATTGCTCTACACCAACATGTCTCCGATATATATTCGACGGTCACATTGACTCAGCATTGGCCCGACCTCCACGTTGATATACGATCTTTACCATCACCGACGTTGACCAACGTGCCGTTGATACACACATTGGGCAACGTTGACTCGACGCCTACGTGCTGTCTACACCGTTATACACCAACGCACTTTCAACGTAGTTTCAACGTTCACATCGACTCAACATCGACCCGACATCCACGTCAATCTACGATACACATACACACGCACGGGGCAGGCTTTGATTTAAGGCATTACAACACTATTCACAATAACGATGATATATACCATATTAACATGCAAGGCCATGTGAGTAATGTAGTCCTATATTCATTTAGTCGACTAAAAAATAAGGTTTTTCTACATTACACAAAGTCACTTTAACAATACTCGCATATGGATACCATTTAAATTGATCTGTCCGGAATCTGAAGTTTGCAATTATACTTCTATAGCCCTCCATGCATCATGGTGTCCTTCAAGTACTTCCTGAAACCACAGGAACTTGTCAACACGTAAATACCCAATACATGTGTGACATGCACCGGATGCACATTGTACTCTCATGTAGCCACAAGTAGTCTCGTCATCACCAGCAAAAGCGATAAAGTTGCAGCATGTACGAATATATAGGTGGGGTGTTCACAGTTAGGTGATTCAGTGAATGACTGAGCGAGAGTGTACGTTTGTGCATGCAACTTAATAAATACGAAGGGTGCGTGTAAGTGTATGTACGTCGGCCAGCGGTATCGCGTACGAGAGGGTGTGTGGACAATTAGCTCGTGGTGAATATGTTGCTTAGACTATCAATCAGTCAATCATTTGCTCAATAATCAGTCAGCAGTATATAGTCAGGGAGTTGGTCAATCACCAACCATCCAGTCACCCAAACAATAGTCCCGTTCTTGATTGACTGAATGACTCATCCATGCACTCACATGCCCACTCAATT
Source organism: Cymbomonas tetramitiformis (assembly GCA_001247695.2). Classification (NCBI taxonomy): domain Eukaryota; kingdom Viridiplantae; phylum Chlorophyta; class Pyramimonadophyceae; order Pyramimonadales; family Pyramimonadaceae; genus Cymbomonas; species Cymbomonas tetramitiformis. The sequence continues at coordinate 3,578 of LGRX02012694.1, forward strand.
AATCTATTAAGTCAATCTTGCAATCTTAATCACTCTGTCATTACCTCACCAATAATTACGTGTGCAATCTTAAGTAATTTGTGTGATGCTCTTAAGTCACTGCATTCTTAAGAATTTACTCATGCAACCTGAAGGCATTCATGCTAGCTTCAGTCGCTAATCTAATCTTGGCTCCTTTGTGTGATTATAAGTATATCAACAGAATCGGTCAGTGAGCATCACAACAATCATTGTACCATCATAAACTTGTGGAATCTTAAGTCGCTTTGTCGGTATCTCATCAATCACTCATAATGATATCATCAGTCACGCATGCCATCTTAAGTAACACACCGTCTTTAGTTAGCAATGTAATTTTGGATTATTCATGCCAGCTTACATCACTCTGTATGCGTATCATTAGACACTCAATATTGCATGCGTACAATCTCGAGTAACTCGTGCAATATTGAGTCATTATTGTGATGCAATATCAACTTGCTCAATCATCTCATCGGTCTCTCATAAAAGCTTGCTCGGATATTATGCCCTTCACGCAATCTTATATAAGTCACTCTGTCGGCGCATATTGCATCAAGGTATCATCATTCATTCAAGTCGTGATATCTGAAGTTCATGGCCACACATACAATTACAAGTAAACCAAAGTTACTTACTCATCAGTCATGCGGTTCTAAGTTATACATGTGTATGATGGTCTAAGTTGGCACATACCTTATGTGACCCATAATAATTATTCCACTTCTTGATGGTCCACCAGTTCTAATGTTGGGCTGCTCATTAATTTCACCGCTTTTTGTATTTTACAAAATTCAGTTCGCAAATACTCCGTGTGTTGAGATTTGTTTGAAGTGCAAGTCATTTTTTTAGCGTAACTACTAAGATCACAACCATGCAACGCTGCATAAATTATCAATATGACAAATGCCACCATTGAGCTCGTCAAAGTGCCGTCCAAAGTTTGAAGATCATATGTCATCTGTAAAATTGTGGCAGTTTCATGTGTGCCCATGGGGTCCTCAGCTTCGTCTTCCATAGCGGGAACACAACGAAAGCGGTCACCTATCACAACAAAAAGCACAAAAATGCGCAGTTCATTTCTCTATATGATGTGTTTGATGAAATGGTGGTGGTGGGGTCAGCACATTAATATATATATGTACGGTTGTGGGGGAACTCGGCTCAGCATGTGAATAAATGCATAGTATTCGGTATACACATGCGCAGCTCATTTCTCTATATGATGTGTTTGATGAGATGGTGGTGGTGGTGGGGTCAGCACATCAAGTATACATACATACATATATACACACACACACACAACGTATATATATGGTTGTGGGGGGACTCAGCTCAGTATGTAGATAAATGCATAGTATTCGGTATACACTTGCGCAACTCATTTCTCTATACGATGTGTTTGATGAGATGATGGTGGTGGGGTCAGCACATCATCAATATATATATCTACATATATATGGTTGTGGGGGGGGCTCAGCTCAGCATGTAAATAAATGCAATGTAGTATTATACAAATGGACAGCTCATTTCTCTATATGATGTGTTTGATGAGATGGTGGTGGTGGGGTCAGCACATTAATATATATATGTACGGTTGTGGGGGGACTCGGCTCAGCATGCGAATAAATGCATAGTATTCGGTATACACTTGCGCAACTCATTTCTCTATATGATGTGTTTGATGAGATGGTGGTGGTGGTGGGGTCAGCACATCAAATATATATATACACACACACACACACACACACAACGTATATACGTATATGGTTGTGGGGGGACTCAGCTCAGTATGTAGATAAATGCATAGGTATTCGGTATACACATGCGCAACTCATTTCTCATACGATGTGTTTGATGAGATGATGGTGGTGGGGTCGACACATCATCAATATATATATCTACATATATATGGTTGTGGGGGGCTCAGCTCAGCATGTAAATAAATGCAATGTAGTATTATACAAATGGAGCCATTTCTCTATATGATGTGTTTGATGAGATGGTGGTGGTGGGGTCACACATTAATATATATATGTACGGTTGTGGGGGGACTCGGCTCAGCATGTGAATAAATGCATAGTATTCGGTATACACTTGCGCAACTCATTTCTATATATGATGTGTTTGATAAGATGGTGGTGGTGGTGGGGTCAGCACATCATCAATATATATACACACACACACACAACGTATATATATGGTTGTGGGGGGACTCAAAGATGTAGATAAATGCATAGTATTCGGTATACACATGCGCAACTCATTTCTCTATACGATGTGTTTGATGAGATGATGGTGGTGGGGTCAGCACATCATCAATATATATATCTACATATATATGGTTGTGGGGGGGCTCAGCTCAGCATGTAAATACAGTAAATGCAATGTAGTATTATACAAATGGACAGCTCATTTCTCTATATGATATGTGTTTGATGAGATGGTGGTGGTGGGGTCAGCACATTAATATATATGTACGGTTGTGGGGGGACTCGGCTCAGCATGTGAATAAATGCATAGTATTCGGTATACACTTGCGCAACTCATTTCTCTATATGATGTGTTTGATGAGATGGTGGTGGTGGTGGGGTCAGCACATCATCAATATATATATACACACAACGTATATATATGGTTGTGGGGGGGACTCGGCTCAGCATGTAGATAAATGCATAGTATTATACAAATGGCCAGCTTAGTTCTCTATATGATGTGTGGTGGTGGGGTCAGTTTTTACATTATTTGGAAGGCACAAACCATTTAGGAGTTTTTTTGCCTCGGACTCGATGAAATTCACAACTCCACTTCTTGCACACGGAAACACTTTTGGGTACATTATGAGTATCGCCTTCTTACATTCCCGAGAAAATTCGCCCTTTACAGCCGTGCGCAGTAGCTCATCTATTCGCTGCTTCAGTGGGATATACAGCAAGGGGTATTTTTGCCTCATATCATCCATGTCTTGAGTCAAGGTGTGTTCCTTCATTGCGCAGTGCGTATCTTCCTCGCTCCAGTAGAATGTTGTTCTCTTGCATGTTTCGATGATAGTTCTCTTGAGAGCAGCCTGTTGTTTTCATACAAACATACGTCATATGGATTCTTGTGCTCCCAAGTAGAAACAATTGCCATATGTTCTATGCATGTATACGGTGTGATAGGCTCAATGGAATGCTACATGCGCACCATGCCAAACCATTATTATGATTATACGAATATGGTAAAAAATGCGCCTATATCTGGAAGTCACACACATATACACAACGTACACGCGCGCGCGCGCACATGCACATATGTTACTACCTCTGCGTTTTTCGATAAGAACCGGTCGTTGGGGTTTGATGCCCGCCCTGCCGCCGACGATTCCACGATGATTGTATGCAGCTTGTCATCGGTGCTTCCGTAAGTTGGACGATTCCCTTATAAAGTGCAGTAAATCCTGTTTCTAATGTCTCGTTTAGCATGTGAAAGGCCGCTTGCATCGTTTGCTCGGCCGGTGCCGATGCGAAATGTGCTGCACCCCTGCATACGATACCAGATTCCATCCGTTCGTACCGCCGCCATAGTTAAATTGTGCGCGAATGGCCGTACAATCAGAATTGATTAGCAATACTAAATGCATAGCACAACACACAATGCCGCTAACTGATTGCATATAGTTGAGAGCGGACCTTGAATTATGATTGATTGTCGAATCTCGGTGTTGCACTCGTTCTCGCGGTTGTAGCGTGTCACGACGGCGTTCATCATCAATATCATCGTGCTGCCTATCATCACTGTCATATAAATCGCTCAACAAATTTGTCGTACGTCCACGACGATGGTTGGTCTGTTGCTGCTTTTGCAATGCTGCTATCGACTGACTTCGTCTCGTTCCGATTTGTGGGGAGACTGATGAACTAGGAGAATGACTATGTGACCCTCCTCGCCGTGCTCGAGTTCTTCTACCTACATCATTATTAGTATCATCCCCGTTGTCATTGTCACTACTCCGCCGTCGGCGACGGCTGTCGCTGGATGCCATCAGTTGTGCAATTATTCACTTGTGCGTTCCATGAAACATAGTAAACAGTTCCATAAAAAGCATGGTCGGATGCAATGGGCAGTCCACGCAACGGTGTGCAGCACTTACACTACTAAGAATCGAACCCTTACTTTCGGTTACTGTCGCTTACTTTTGGTTATAGATGGTTATCGTTTGGTTACTTTTCGCTTATAAATGCCCACAGTGAATATATAAAAGATGGTAGTTGATTATTGGCCCGGAGAGTTATACGCCGGGTATAATTAAGGAAAAGTAACCAAACGGAGGTAGGAGGAAGCTTCCTACATGTTACGTGGGTAATATATGCCAGGGATGCGAACCTATAGAAAGTAAGTAAAAGTAAGGATTCTATATGAACGGAGGCTTGTGATTGGTTCTAAAGGTAAGGATACGCACACGTGTAAGCACGGGGTACACGGTGTGATTTATAAATATTCCACATGCACACATGGGATTGGTTCGAAGTTTAAGCAACTGTCCACGTGTGGACACGACGATGCAGCCAAGTGTATAAAGATATTTACCAATGCTACGATGTGATTGGTCCGAGATTCAATGAGAGTTACTAGCCAGGCAGGTGGGTCCACGACTATAGTACTGTATCTACATATATACGTATATATTGGCGGTTTCCATCACTACGCACGGACTAGATATATAGGGGCATCTGACAGCCCGCTTGTTTGCCTGCATGGTGTCGCTGATGATATATATGGATACATACAAGTAAGGCCACGATAAGTTGGCCTCCCAGTCGAGTGATGGCATTGGCAGAGCATTTCCCTTGCCACAAGAAATGATGGAGTAGTCATATGGCGCTTCAGTAGCTGCCAGTACGTACCTCGCGCAGCAGGTGCACCACATGGTAGTGGTTACCATTACCATCGGTCGGTTCAAAAAACAACGCCTTCGGCCCGATGTACGTGCAAGGCAAAATCAGTTCCACGGAATCATGCTTGTCGACGACTGTGATACCCTGCTTCTTGTAATATGCGTCTTCCACCTCTCGGTAGGCCAGCATTCTGGCCAGGTGACATATGGGTACTTGGCTGGGGTCGGTGACCAGGTAATAGGCCATAACCTTGGCGTATGGGCGCCCAAAAGGCACCTCCACCCCCGTGGGAAGGTCTCCCGACCCATGGTCCAAGATGGACACGTGGTACGACACCCGTTTCACCGCTCGTGTGTACATGGCGGATGTGTACACCTCCCCACCCAGGGACATTCTCACAAACACAGCAGTACTGAAAGGGAGCGGCGTCTCACATTGGGAATGGGCGTCAGGCAGGGCATCCCCGCCCAGCGCAGCTGCCTGAGTCATCTCCACATCCACCGCACACGACGTCGGAGCCTCGGTGTGCATGGACATGAATTTCAGTAGCGTTGCGAACACACCGCCGGATCGAAGGGAGGGCGATACCATTGAGCCGCGGGCCACCCACTTGCCGGCACCCATGAAATAGCAGGCAACCGTCTTGTCCTCGGCACCTGGGTCCCTCAGGGAGTTGGCGCCGCGTGGAGCCAGGGAACGCAGAGCGACAGCCAGCTCATGCATTTCGCGTCGGTTTGGGTACTTCCTAATGAACTCCTGCAGCGCCCTCTTCTCGCAGAGGGCGTTCATGATGGCCTGTACAGGCAAGTACTTCACGCCAGACGCCTTCACGATTCCCTTGGCCCGCTGTATTGCACGCTCCACCCACAACTCCAGGGCGGCGCCTACATCCCCCACGTATTGCTCCTGCCGGAACAGGTGCACCACTGCAAGCCGCATGTTGAACGTCAACATTTTGTCCGGCCCCGTGAGCTCCATAATTTTGGCATGCGCCCACAGATTGTCCTTCGCTGCCTTCTGGGCTTGCATGACAACTGCTTCGTTGTAGGCCTCCCCGGCTACCACACTGCCTCGCACATAATGCAGAACCGCCCGTCGAAGATGTTGCCACGCATCCTCCATCTGGATGTTCCAGTTAAACAGAACCTTTCCGAACACCAGCGGGCTGTAGTACAGAATAAAATTCAAAAAAATCCTCCATTGTGTACATTCCTGCACCCCCCCCGCTCTTATATATTAGCACAGAACGTGGACGGATCCTAAACCCAAAATGAACGTTCAACAGGAAAGCATTGTGGCGGTCGGCGACGTTGTCTGCCCCCATACCCACAGGCTGTTCTTGCCTGATGCAGCAGGTACAACTTGTTATATTATGACAACTTCATCGGCTGGTTACCCTTGCAGTGGTGATGGGGGGTGTCGAACGCACCGAAGTACTTCACCACGTCGTGGTATGGCCGACCAACGTCATGCGGTGGTTGAATGCGCGCGGCCCTCGATTGGAGGAGCTCAAGCAATTTTGGTGGCAAACATAAATGCGGATGGGTGTTGCTTTTCATCCTCCCCAAAAGTAGCTTCAGATAAGCCTTCCCAATACCATAGAACACGCAGTGCCCAAACGGGTGCGCAATTGCCCGCATTGGATCGTAGTACGGGAGGCGCTCCAATGCCCCTCGCCCATGTCTGCCTGTTGCGCATGGCTCCGCCTCGCCTGACTCTGTTTTCCTAACCAGCTCCTGGGGTTTCTTTTTGCTCAGCATCAGTTCTGGGTCGTCCGCAAAAACCTCGGTTTTCCCGTCATCCGTTTCCCACCCGTTGAGCTCCACCGCCTTCGCGTATCCCCGGAAATACATTCCTTTCCCACCAGGGCCCGGGGTTCCCTCAAAAAGGCTGTACGGATCGGCACGATAGCTACCAACTCCCATAAACCTGCCCATGGTGCACCTCATCACCGTGTCTGCGTACACCAATCCGAGCACCACCTTCAATGTGTACGACCTCTTGAGGAAGGCATCGTACACTACGAAAGGATTGGACGCACCCCGCTTCCCGTGCATCAAGTGCAACAACTCATCCTCGAATAGTGACCATAACACCAGCGGATTTTTCTCCTTCTGCCTGGGCCCTTTGGTCATCCACAGATTCTCATGATACTTATCACGCTGCCGCACCTGTTAGTGCACAGCCCCACACAACCCCTGTCACACACTCATGCCTTTTAACAAAGGCATCAGCGGACATCATGCATGCCCTGGACATCGCCTCCCTTTGCACCTTTCACCACGCGACTCGCTTCACGCACTGCTACGAACCTGCGCCTCTCAGAACACATGCGACTGGGAAACATTCGTAACATCCATGTACCGATATGTGAAGGTCTTCGCTCTTTATCACAGCCACCCCCATAGAATAGCTCCTGCGCGCACCGCCACCCCATACGCTTACTATCGTTGGGCGGCCCTTTCCCCCCCAGTATACAGCTTGGCACTTCCCCAATTCGACCTAGCGCGTGATGATCCGTGCTGCAACGCGGTTATCACCCAAGCAAGCAACGCTGCCTGCAGAAGATGACGTGGAGGGGAGGTGGGGTGGAGAAGTTACCCGATATCTGAGTTCCAAACTTGACAATCGTCTGCCCCTGGAGAAATCACCATGACACGATGCTCCGCATACGCCACGTTCGGGTCGCCTCCTTCAGGTGTGTCCACCAGAATAGGTTCCTCCAACAATGCACCACCAATGTCCACGTGATTGTCGATAGACTTTGCCAACAGGGATGTCCAGAAATCATTCTGGAGTCGGGCGTCACGTCGTGCTCTGGCCTTGCAGAACTCGACATCCCTCATCCACCTTCGAATTGTGTCTTTTATATCAAAGTAGTAGAACCACTCCCGGGGACGCAGCTTCTTCCCAGATGCTGTTTGGGTCACCTCAAACCGTCGCTCATGGCATCGACGAACAACCGCCCCGGCGGAGTCTGTCTGCAAGACCGCTCCGTACTCCTCCTCCTCGTTCCACTGCAGACAGTCCAATTCCCTAGGGAAAGTCCGACACCATTTCGGGCACACGTGCACAGCATGCGCCATATGGCTTTGCACACGAAGATAGGTTCGCATTCGGTGGAGGCTTGTGGGCAGTCGACAACGGTTTGGTCCGCCCAACAGCATGACGATCACATGGAGGAACCGGTCAAATGATATCTGGGACCATGCCCGTGATATGCGCAATTCCATAAAATAGCACACCGCCTCCCCAAGCTTTATGGCATCATCCCCGGTGTCTCCAATCATGAGTGGCTCGGTTAGCTCAGGGTCCGCGCATGGGTCAACGTCTGGCAGCCCGCTCCATGCCGTCATCTTCAACCTCAAGCATGTCTTGCAACAGGTCGGAGTCCTCCGCGTCCTTCCAGATGTCGTCGTCATTCAGCGCATCCTCCGCTGTCCAGGTGTACGTTTCCAGCGTCTGATTCATTCACAACCCTCCACGCCGTGACAACCATGCGTCATCTCCACTTGTTACCGTGACATCACCAGTAGGGACGGTCGCAAGCGTTATATGCACACCACGCAACTGCATACATGAGTGCAGGCCCGAAATAGGTTTGAAGGGATTCCGTTACCTCATTCAAGTAAGTTTTCATGAGGTTTGCTTCCTCCGCACGATTCTCGAACGCCTCGAGCAACAGCTTACGGTCTTCGTCCAGTTCATCGTCGCTCTCGTCCTGATCTAACGCCAACTTGCCTAAATCAAACCGTAGGTCCTTAGGTAGTTCGTCATCGCTGTCGTCTTGGACGCCCTGGTTGTCGTGAGGTACTGCCGATAAGGGGGGTGGGGATGCTGGTTCACTCTCGCCGTCCTCATCGTTTTCAACTGCTTCATCGTCAATGCACCAGCCTGCCGTAGCTGCTTCACCCTCGCCGTCCTCATCGCTTTCAACTGCTTCCTCGTCAATGCAGCAGCCTGCCGTTGCAGGGTCAGGCTTCCTTCTTACCCGTCCTCTCTTATCCACCCGCCCTCCCGCCTTCCATATCCACAGCGCAATACTTTTCACGTCAGCGCTCTCCGCCGGTGTTGATCGCCCGCCCCAGTCCTGGTGTCCTCTGTATCTGCGTAATGTCGCTCGCAGGCTGTTTTTCGTGCGAAAAGCCTCCATGGCGATTTTTTCCAGGCTCTCTGTAGGCAGCACGCCGATCGTGCTCGTTCCCTGCGCCAGTACCAGCAACACCTTGCGTTTGCTTACACACAGCGAACGGGTTGCCCCGAACGGGGGATCACATATTAACAAAAAACAAACGTTTACCAGGCTGCTGATGCATGCACAAATGGCCACCCAGTACGGGTGGAGGTGACTCGGTCGGGGGCGCACCTATTAACAAGCCAACCGTTATCCAGTCGGGAGATGCAGGCAGAAATGGCCAGCCCGAACATACAAGACTCTCACCGCACAAATGCCAGGGCAAGGCGCGCGATAGTCACGCAGCCAGGAGGGGGATGCGTAGCCGATGACTACGCCCCGTAGAGACACGATCATCGAAGAAGGTGGCGCCGTTCGAACATAATTGCACATTGCGTACTCAGGTGTTCCATGCTACACACCATGCTTTACTCGTTAACACAGTCCGTGCCACCATGCTACACGGCTTCATTCTTCAGTGCTATTAAGTGAGCATGTGTTGCACGTGTGGCATCGGCTCTCAAAACTGGCCGAGGAGTTAGCCCCATAGAGACACGAAGGTGGGGCCGTTAGAATATGATTACACGTTACGTGCTCAGGTGTTACACGCTACTCGTTATGCTTTACTGGTTTTGTCCGACAGGCTGTGCCACCTACTACACGGATTCAGTGCTATTACGTGAGCACGTGTTGTTGCACGTGTGCCGTCGGCTATCAGAACTGCTGCTCTCTGCATCGTCTTCCGTCAATCAGCGCTCCCAGAACGGAGTCCGGCGTAGCGGCTTTGGACGCGGATCATTGAAGTTGCCTTGGTACTCTTCTGGCTTCAATGCGACGTCATGTGCCTTGGGCCCTGCTTTCCAGAACACCTGGTAGTCCTCCGTGATGGATAAATCCGGGAGGCGCACAAATTTCATGGCCACCTACCAGGGTGTCAAAATCAAATGCCTCCACTGAGAAGTCACTGTGGAAAATGGAATAGTCCATAGCTGCACGCGCAGGCTGATCGTCGTAATCTTCGTCCACGCCAATGCAGTGGCAGCGCATAACCTCCGGGTGTCCCAGGGCGCGCCACTCAATGGGGGTGTCGTGCTCAAAGCATTCCTTACCGATCATCACCACGAGCTCCCGCTCCGTGCCTCCCTCGTCCTCTTGTACGGCAACGTACTCCTCGCCAAATGCGTCATGCGACCACTCTGCGAGCTCTTGCACCCCGGCGGCGGTCAGCTCCGTCATCCGCTGCTTCTTGCGCATGCCAGGCGTGAGGTGAGTGCGGGCTGCGAGCGCCTTACGCCCGGCCTGCAGGACGTGGATCATGTGCGGCAAAGGTTCGGCCATGCTCTTCTTCGCGCGTGTGGTGCGCCTGGCCCTCGGCTCCCGGGGTTCCTGAACCGCCGCCCCTGCTGCGGGGTATGTGGCTTTGAAAGCTGCTTTCACGGCTTTACTCCGCTTAGCTCGGTTTATTATGTCCTTCGTCCATCGATTCTTAAGGCGCTCCACGGCGTTCACCTCGTCAGTAAATTTGTGCACAACGAAAACATTCTCAAACCCAGACAGGAGCACAGTTTCAAATATTTCATGGTTCATGATGACCCGTACACCCGTCTCCTTGTGTACTCGTGTAATGTGCTGGATGAGCACATTCTCTGGCAACTGCCGCACTTGCGGAAGTAGGCGTTGCACGGTGCGTTCCAAGTCCTCCAGGAAACAAGGCTCGCCTTTGGCGAACAGTTCGCACAATTTCCTCTTATTTGCTGCTCGGCCCAATGCCCAATCCCATTTTGTATATCAGTGGCGCACTTCCGGGAACCACATACAAGGAAAGTCCGGATCATCAGGCATCCTTGCAGACCGGCAGAGGGCCCATCTGTGGTGTGACCGTACCTTTCAAGAGTGCATCCCTTCGTCGTGCGTATGCTGCGTGGGCTCTGGTTGTAGGGCTGGTGACGGGGGTTTTTGTTCCCGCCACGGCTGCTGTGGGTGTCCCATTAGTTGCATCCGCCGAGTCAGCCGCCGGAATGTGGGCCAGCTCAACGGTCTCCCTTGGAACCGGGGCCGAGAAGGTCCACTCCTGCCTGAGGGCGTGCGCCTGCTTCAGCCTGTCGGCTGCTCGCCGTCCCAGCACTCCTCCCGTCGGTACAGGGGTTGCATAGGTATACTCATCCCACCGTAAGGCACAGTGCCGGCCCCATTCCGCAACCGCCTGTTTGTCGTACAACCTTACCACGACGTAACCGGTCGGTGGTCTGTTTTCGTATTCCCTGTCATAGGAGCCTTCGGGAACCTCATCCGTCGGTGCCGGGGTCCATACATGCTGTGGGTCAAATTTCACAATCTTGCCTTGAATACACCAGGGCGGCGGAACGAATCTGCTGTCCTCCAGGGTGACTGCCCAGTCCAGTTTGACAGGCAAGGATTTCCCGGTTTCCGAGTTTATCCATTCCAACTGCCACACGCACCAGCCTATAAGCGATGGGTAAAGTCCGCTGGCACACCCGCAAGACCTAGCACAGGCCAACCGGAAAACAATGCACGGATGAACAGCAATCACGGGGGAAGGCATGTTGTGCGCACGGAAGACCCACGAATTAGTATTAAAAGCAAATAGATACGCGCTAAGTGTTACTCTGTCATTGTATACTATATACTCTATTAGTACATCGTATCCTTGCAGGTTTCATGCGCGGCTCCGGCTAACATGTCACGGCTTATTAACTGCTACCGGCGACAGGCTTCGAGCCGTGTTGCCTCACGAAGCTTGCTAGTGCACGGGCACGCTGCACTGTCGCCGCCGGTGACACGGTGCTCGTCCTCGGGCTCGTCCAAGGACCATGCGTCCTTCGGGTGCCGGCAGGAGCTGCCTCCGTCGCCCGTAATACATTAAGTTCTTGCCCTTTTGGAATACAGCTGCCACTGTGCTTTCGTAAGGAGGGGGCGTCTAGTGGCGGGTTCTTCCAGTGCGATTGCTGGCATTTTACTGAGCAATACACTGCGAGTTCACACCGGTCACACCTGGCTATTGCAGGCTTCTGATAGCAATAGCAACACAAGCTACGGCGTGCAGACACTTTCTTCTTGCCAAAAGCTGCCTGGTTAGCTTGCACCATAGCATCCCGGGTGAAGATGACTGAGTACGGTGTGCCCGGCAGCTTGATCGGACGATCATAATCAATGTGTACCTGAGGACACGTTCATGCGACCACGCCGTACATAATAAGCATCCCCCCTTGCCGCCACAGCATAGTCGGGGAGACACACGTGACATGCCCCCATACGTGACGCGCCCCATACGTGATACGTGACACTACTACCATGACATGCCCCATGCCTACACCAGGATACACACATGCTACACGTGGAGAATACAGAGACCAGGTTCATCAAGCTCCGCAAGCGCAGACGGGGGTGCATGCATGTCACCTGATGTGGTGATATCAACACATAACCGCGCCCTACGACGCTTCCCTGACGCCGCCTTTGACGTTGCCCCCCTTCTTCTTCTTGGGTGCGTCAGCCCGCGCCGCCACCAGGGCTGCAGCCGCCGCCAGGGTTGCAGATTTTTCGTCCTCCTCTTCCAGCTCATCCTTCGGCGCGATGCGCATCCAGTGGCCGGGGTATTTATCCACGGGCACGAAATGAAGAACCCGGATCGGCACTCTGCTCTCGAGCTGGATGTCATCTGGGGGGCAGAAATGAATCATGCTGAAAGGCGCTACATTCAGTGCTGTTCCTGCTGACCCCTGCTCAATTTCATTCAGGATGATCCGAATGTCGGCTGGAGGAATAATCCGGTAACACTGAATCACCCGTCTGGCCATGGCCGCAAGCACCAGCATCCATTCATGCTCACTGCTGCCTTTCTTTCTGCGCAGTGTATCAGGAGTGGCGGCATCATGCCAAGGGAAAAGTTGCGCGGCGTGCTGCTTCAGGAAATCCCGCGCGGCGTCACGCAGCTTCACTACACGGTATTCAAGACCGTTGCGCGTGAGTCTGTGCATTCCGTCGATGTACGGGCAGATCGCCCGAAGCCAGCAATCACCATCGGCCTTAACGTCACGAATCTCTAACCCAGCCTCCGCCAGGTAGTCTTCAATCTCCAAGAGGGACGCAAACCCCTCTTCTCTCCCGGGTTGTACTTGCGTGAGCAAGCGACGCGCCTTCGGCATTCGCAAATCGACCGTTCTTTGGGATTGTCCTTGTGCTGTTAGCGTCAAATATTCGGGCAACGTGCTGAGCACGTGATACTCCCGAAGCGGGTGCGTGGTGGCCAAGTCCAATATCACGGGCATGGATGCACCATGGAATGGGGACGCGATGTGTGTATAGACGTGATGCACCACGGTGTCATTTCCGAAAACGGTGACCATGTTGTGCTCGGTTCCCAAAGTAGGTGCAGTCAGCCCAACAACACCCGCCGACGCGAGGCCATGAGCTGGAGCAGCATCCATCTCTCCCAGGCAGGCAGGGCCCTCCGCTGCGGCAAGTGTGTGTGTGGCCTCACCATCCCCGCTCACGTCTGTTGCCGGCGCCTCGCACACCGCCGGGACTGCGGGACGCGCCGCGGCCCCGCCCATTTCCGCAGTCTCAGGAGGAGGCGCATGCCGCCGGAAAGAAAATGAAAAGTCGATATTTTTGGGTACATCCCTTGGGTACATCGATGGGGATGCCTCATATGTGCTCCTTAAACAATAGCATCGCCAAATCTAACGTTCGTGCATCATGTAGTACCCTAAAAAGCAAGTGTCATTCATTGGGTGGGCGTTTCAGCCAAAAGTTTCAGCTTCAAACGTCATGTCGTTCGATGTGTTCTTAGAATTTACCGAAAAAGGGCCGATTATACCGCAATGACTGGAATTTTGCTTATACTACCTGCCTCCTCGACGGCCCTTTGAAAATTTGAGGACCCATGTTGTCAAGTTCTCGACCTGCTCTTTCCGTAGTGTCTTATCAAAATTTTCATCCGAGGTCGCCTTGATCCTCAAAACGTCGGTTAAAGCAGCCGGTATCTCGTACATTGCCCCTACGAAATGTTGAGTTTGCCGAGCTCGGAACGTCACGAGTGGATATGCTATCAAGTCAAAATTAGCCCTGCGATATATTGGCACCCTGGGGAGGGTCTTAAGATAATATATTTTCATGTATTAATGACACAGTAATGAATTTAGTCATTGAAACACATCGCGCAGCTTGGGTACATCGCTATGTACCCAGACCCTCCTGGGTACATCCCCATGTACCACCGGGTAGTGGACATGTACGGGCCGAAGACCGGCCTCTTCAAGACTGGCGTGAAGATGTGCGCCTTCGCCGGGGCGGACATGCAGTACGCCGACAGGACCTCCGGCTTGGTGTGTACGGGGATGCCCTTGTTGTTGAAAGAGGACTACGAGAATCTGCCCACGGCGCACCGGTGGGATGCTGCGCATGGGGTATGTGCTGCGGACCAACAGCTCCCAGTTGCAGGGGCTGGTGTTCTTGCAGAAGGACGCAGGGGACAAGGGGTGGGACTTCCAGGTGTTACAGTTGCCACTGGGAGCCCGCTCGGAGGTAATAATGGTGGTGAGGGACGAGAAGTACATGTCCCTCCACCCCCGTTTTACCGGGACGGGAGGCAGCTCCAAAAGCTCGGGGCAGAAGATCGCCTTGACGGAGGCTGATCTGGAGAAGGAACGCCGCAGTTTGCTTAAGTTCCAATATGTCTTCGCGGAGGCGCTGCCCGTTGTCGTCCAGAGGACGCAGGAAGCTGCCTCCATGGGCGTCGGGCAGGTCAGCCGCGAAGGTGCTGGCTGCGGGGGCAAAGGGGGGACGCTGACCACCAAGACGCTCCCAAAATGTATGGCGAGGGAAGTGATCAGCTTCAAGTGGTCGGGCAATTTGTCCGACCATTGCGAGTTCCCTGCGGTGGAGGAGGTGAAGACGGTCGCAGCGAAGAGCGCGGCCAGCAGAAGAGAGAAGAGCAAGGCCACCAAAAAGCGGGAACGGGAGGATGCCGAGGACGAGGAAAGGGTCAAGAAGGCGAAGGCCCAAGAAGAACAGCAGCAGCGGGACGACAAGAAGGTGCGGCTGGCGGAGGAGAAGGCGAGGCTGGCGGAGGAAAAGGCGCGGAAAATGGAGAAGGCGCTAGCGGGAGTGGCCTCCGCAGCGGATGCCAAACACGCGGTGGAGGACACGGAGAAGAAGATCGAGCAGGCGGTGCTTCTCGGTGAGCACGAGATGAAGGTGGAGGCGGCGGAGGCAGAGCGGAAGAGGTCAGCCAAGGTTGCCGAGGAGCTCCGCCAGCAGTTGCAGAAGCAGGTCGAGCAACAGCTGCAACTGACGGCGGAGTCCGCCGAGGAACGGGGCTGGTGGTTGGAGCGCGAGCAACACCTTGAGCTGCAAATGAAAAATAAAGGACGATAAGCGCGAGGAGACGTTGAAGGACGCCTTCGCCGCCAACTCCGAACTGGTGAAGGATGCCATGAATAAGCAGAGCGCGCAGCTCGCGCTTATGTTCAACATGTACTCGCAGTTCACGAGTCTGGCGGCAGGGAGGGGCTACAGCGAGAACACCGCCGCTGAGGACGGGATGCAGGCGTGCACCAAGCACCTGCTGGGCTACTCTGCGTCCGGTTCAAAATGAGGTACACACGCCTTGCTCATGGGCCCGTCACGCAGCGAGGGGACCCCCGAGAAGAAGTCGAAGAAACTGCGGAGGACGGGAAATAAACGAGGTCCGCCAGTTTTTGGGGGCCTGCAACGCCGAGGCCAAGAAAATCCAAGCCGGCCTCAAGAGCAGGGACTCCGCTGATGTGGCAGAAGCGGAGATCGAGCTCAGCGTTCAAAGGGGGATCGCCGACGGCGACATCGAACCCGAAGAAGGCGAGGATGATGGAAAGTCCGAGAAGATTCTGGAGCTGCTCACC